>JAVFBX010086828.1:0-16505 GCA_034783855.1 Mopalia kennerleyi | reverse complement strand
CGTTGAGAGCTAGTGTTTTATTTGTTTTAAAACCCGACTTTCAATAGTATATGTTATATTTTCTTGTCTTAGTATTTTGCACACTGGCGACAATATTACATTAACCAATTGAAAGGTTTGCGAAAAGGATTTTTGTAAAATAGTATGTACATTTCGCAAATTTAAACTGACTACATATCGAACAAACAAAGTGTACATATACAAACTTTCTATTTTGAAACTCTCGAAAACAACCTGAGTTTATTGCAACTGTTTGTGTTCTATTCCATTATCTTGACGCGTCAAACAAACATGTGTAATCTAGTACATGATACTAAACTTTGCCTGAAAAAGGAACTCTTCAAGTATGGCGTGGTGACGATGCTATACATAAAGTTGTTGATAAATTGTGTTTTTGTAATAAAATTAGATGACCTTTATTAACCATTATTTTGTTCGATTTAAAAACATAATGTTAATTTTTAATCGAGCGATTGGATAAAGCTTCCTGTTGAATTAGTGTTGCCCATTCCCATTTTGTATATGTATTGTTTCCTAACATAAGCCTTGTTGACCCCCCTGATGTCGCCCCACCTCTTAATGTCGTCTCGGCAACATTAGGGGGACCAGGTTGGGGCGACATTAGGGGGGAATGCTGCTGTTCTAAAAAAAAGGACTACTGGAAACATCCCCCCTAATGTCATCCTTAAGGTGTTTCTCGTACTAATGGGTTGTAACGAGCAGTGGTCTGCTGTGTCTGTGGGTTGTAATGCAACAGATAGGGGCCTTGGTTATGTAGTGGGGTACATGTGTCTGTCGGGTGCGAGATATAGCCAGGGCCCACGTGTGTGAAGTTAGACAGAAGTTAACAGTTAACAATTCAAAAGGGAGAATCCATAACTTCATATAAAATATAAACCTATATAATTATATCCATAACTATAAGTCACAGTGCAACGAAACTTTGTACATAGAGTCACCAGGCCAAGGCCTACTAAACACAGGTAAAATTGATCCCATCCACCACCAGGGGACGCTGCAATCGAACCGCTGACGAAATGTTGACTGGCTCTACAGAGGTACTTATCTTGGGCACAGGGCAACCAAACTTGGTACATAGGGTCACTAGGTAAAGGCCTAACAACACAGGTAAAATTGACCCCATCCACCGCCAGGGGACGCTGAAGCCGAACTGTTTTCGAACTGTTAACTGGCTGTATTGATCCGAGTCAGCGGCATACAAACGGCCCCACTTCGTCCGTTTCGCCAAAAGTGAACGAATTTTTGCGTTTCGCATCTTCGCACTAACTAATGATATATTGTATGGGCGACATTAGGAGGGGACATGTCACTACATCCCCCCTAATGTCGCCCACAAGAAGTGCATCCTTCCCCCCTAATGTCGTCGGGCGACATTAGGGGTCGTCGGGCGACATAAGGGGTTCCAGAGATCCCCCCTTATGTCGCCGGGCGACATTAGGAGTTATTTTGATATGCAGAAATCCCCCCTAATGTCGTCCTGTGCCCCCTAATGTCGCCGGGACGACATTAGGAGGGGGGACGACATTAGTGGGGTCTACACAGCTTCACGTCGGAGAACTATTGACTGTATATACAACTCAATACAGATACCTTTTCGCATCTAATTAAAATCATATCTTAAAAACGCCCCGCGTGTTTTGATTGTTGTTATAATGAGATCTAACGCAATCACATAACGACAGCAAATATCAATATACAGTGATGTATGTACGGGGGACTGTAGTGGTTGTAGTGAATAAATTGATGGCAGCAAATGAGACTCGTCTCATGTATCATATAAACTTGAACGAACCCTGGTGGTACGGCTAAATGGAGCCTTGTGAAACTCAGTTGAATAAGAGCGAATTGTCAGAAGTGTTAGTTAATATATCTCACAATTAATGTTAAAGTGGAAGCAAACTATATAGTCTTGTTAACCTTACCTTTAGTGCAGCGTATTTAGCTTCTCGTGCGGGGCTACAGTTTAAAACTGATTATGTTAGACGATGTGATCTAGTTTCACGACTGATTGCGCACCATCCCAGTGGGCGAATAAAACCACAATTTGACTCCAAACACAATAACAAGACGTAAAAATAGGGCACCGCTCAAGGGGTGCAAGATACACCCGATGCACATTTTTGGTTTAACACCAGAAAGTTGCTGTTTTTTAACACCAAAGAGGCAGGAACTTGTTAGCTTTGCCACCTTCAACGGGGTAACAGATTTATATGTTCCCACCTCAAGTGGAGTGGAGAAGTAGTAAAGATGTAGTTAGTAAAGTTATGGTCTGGATAAAGTTTTTTGTATTTTTGACATTGGTGACCTTGACCGTAAAAATGATCTTGGATATAGGTTATAACACACCCTGGTCACACCTCCTAGTCATAAGGAGCATCTGTGGTAAGTATAAACTGCTTCAAAATGTTCGTTATAAATTTATGGTCCGGACTAGGTGATGCCGACAGACGGACAGACAGCCAGTACCTTACAACAATACGCGCACTTTCTTCCAAAGCGGGCGTATAAAAACAAATACTGGTATACTATATTGGCCCATTGTTTACTTTTTTGCTACGAAAACATCATGGCAACTGGATTTGATTTGAAGAAGCACAAATGTTCCTTGTGACTCATTATTTTAGACAAGCCTGTAGGGCACTTCATCTCATAGAAACGACTCGGCAATACACCAAGAACAACTTAGGAGATTGCTGCTGCTTTTTTTACACTTCGGTAGGGTTCAAAGTTAAAAGTAATGATGTTTAGCTTCATTTAAGATATTTTTCTAAGTGGTTTTGAATAAGAGGAAATAGAATCTTCATTTGATTTACACTTAATAATCTTTCTATCGAATGGTACCTTTACTGTTACTTTTTGCATATTCTGTATAGTTATTGCTAATTTTGAGTTCCATTAAAAATAACTTTTTAACATAAGCAGGGTGACGTTACATGGTGTAGACATTTTGGTATATTTGAGTTGCTACTGTTTACAGACAGCTTTGTGTAAAATTCTGCATTTAGATAACATTTATGTTAGCTTTTTATAATATTTTTGGTTTCATTCCATTTAGAACAATCACTTATTGTGTTTAAAATATTGCTCTCGTGAATGATACAAATAATAACCCAGTCCGACGCTTCGTGTCTCGTGAGTTCTGTCTTTCAACCATTCATTCGGGCAATATTTATGGAGTATTCAAAGTTCACTGTGTTATATCTTCTATATATTGAAAGTTTGACCTATTGTTGTTAATTATGACCTCTAGATCCGAAACTCTTGTAATCTAGATAACGGCTTTATGCTGTCTTATTAAGCTGAGAGTATTGTTCACATGTATCGTGTCGCTTCTAAAAAATCTATTTATAATGTGCTTGTGTTTGATTATAGGCAAAATCTAGTGATTGATAACCCTATGTTACTGCCTCGTGGATATTAGGGTTGTTTAGTAATTGATGACCCTTTGTTATTGTCTCGTGGATATTAGGGTTATTTAGTGATTGATAACCCTTTGTTATTGCCTCGTGGATATTAGGGTTGTTTAGTGATTGACAACCGTTTGTTATTGCCTCGTGGATATTAGGGTTTTTGGTTTGTTGTTCTTTTCCATTTGAGTTCCCCACTGAAATTAGTCCACTCAATTATAAATTTTAAAGATCTTCCCAAATGGGTTTTGAATCAGATTTAAAGTCTGTGGCGGATTATGACGAGTCCATACCGGAGATACACGAAGTGTTGCTAGATCGGGAACTGCAAGCAAGTTTAACGAATTATATAAAACAAACTCTTCTGCAGACCGCTAATTTAGCGATGATAATTTATCTGAAGACCAGAATCGTTTGTAAGATAACGAATAAAATGATACGAACGATAGAATATAAAATGATAGATTGCTAACAGTTCTAATGGGAATGATCTGGGGCCAGTATGAGCCCTAAGTCGATGAAAGTGACACGGACAATCTTAAAATTTCTCCAAACTAAATATGAGAATATTTTAGAGAAAAGATATGAGGATTTAATGTTTTGTTATGATGAGAGCTTTCAGGCCTCGAGTGTCAATAAGAAATTTGACATTGTTAAGTTTTCGCTAAATATAACCAACACGATGCGACACAAGCTTAAGGCATGCTGTATGGGCCATGGTTATCGCAATTTGGAATTTAGTACTAATTTCTAAGGGGAGGAGGAAAGGAGGGGGGGGGGGGGGGGTCAAATATCGGCCTAGGTCCGACGTAAGTGTCTTGTGAGATACGTGACATCTTGAGAATATACCTCTGACCTATTTAGGTTCAGGGTTATTAAATATTCAATTCGGACTCTGGATTAGGATGAATACATACATTAGGCTTGTGTTAGCCTTTTTACAAAATAAATCGGACATTCGAGTAGTAAATACAAGGGTAATGGCAATACATTAATTTACCGAATTATTAGGGCTGTAAACATACTAGTATAAATGATCATATACTTATAAAAAAACGAAGAAAGAAATACCCGTACGTACTATATTAACATCTTTTTGGCAAAAACTTTAAATAACAATTATGTTTACTCTAACCTGGGATAACAATATATAGGGATATGAAGCTCGGTCTTATCTTTGTCCAATCCACATAAAAACAGGTGCTCGGTATTATCCTCATTCGTCCGTTTCAGTAAAGGGTCCGGAAAACTGGTGAGCTTAACAGTTGTTTAATAATGTGCATTTGCATTCTCATGGTGATAGATAGCTATTGAGAGTCTCCCTCCTATACACAAAAATATTTGAAATATACGGCATGTGAATGTATAACAACGAGCATTAATATACTCTGTCAAAAAAGAAACGCATAGGCGAAATATTAATAGAATTATCTCTTTAATACAAAGCGAAATAATTCAGTAATTTTGTGGGATAGCACAGTTAAAGTTGGTACAAGTATGTGGTAATTTTCTCGCTATGGACTGACGGCAGCGAAGGCGTATTCGTCACCGAAAAGCGCCGCACGAGGGCGCTGAAATCAGTACCTTGTGTGGCCACCGTGAGCTGCAATCACTGCGCGACACCTGCTTAGCATAGACTGAATGAGTCTTTGAATCCGGCCACGTGGAATCCTAACCCATTCGTCACGCAGTGCATAGGACAGTTGCGGAAGCGTTTGAGGCGCTGGGTTACGGCGTAAACGTCTGCCCAGTTCGTCCCTAAGATGCTCAATATGGTTAACATCTGGCGATCTTGATAGCCATGGCAACACATTAATGATCTCATCCTCTAGGTATTCCTTTAAGTCGGAGAAAGACATCTTTTCAAAATAACGCTACAATTAGCTGACTGAGTTTAAACAACGGATAAGTGATAGATGTGATTTTGTAGTGCATTGGCGGTTTATTTTTCTTGAACCTGTTTATGAATATGATATCAAGCTATTTATTAATTCAAAACCCATTATGTTATTTATTGGTGTGTTATTCTGGATGACTGAAATTTGAGACAGGTAACGAAATCTGAGGACGACATTATGAGTGAAGTCATGGAGGCTCAACACGGTTCGGGTGGACTGTGGAACGTTTATGACGATGAGAATGACACTATGAAAGAACAAGCCGAAACTACAGGTCCTTCAATTCTAACTAAAAAAACCATCCAAAAGAAGTGCTAAACGAACAGGATCAAAACTTTTGAATCCGCCTTTAAAACGTTCAAATTCATTACCAGATATGACACTAGCCCTGGCCAAAAGTCAAGTTGACCTGAACAGTGACTCCGTGAGTAAGCCTGGCCTGAAGGCTCAATTGTCACAAATGGTCAGGCAGGTAGTGGACGATGTAGTGACTGAGAAGATTACCCCTCTGGTAGACTGTTTGACAGCTGATGAGGACCGCGTAAGTAAACTAATGAATCAGATTCCACCTATTAAGAATCAGAATGCTGAGCTGCTTTCAACACTCACTAACAAAATTACTTAACTAAACACCTGTATTAAATCTCTGAACACTAAACTAAATGGACAATCTGAGGAGATCAGATCAGATCAGGCTTTTCATTCTGCCTGCCTCAGAGCAAAACCCAAGGTGCATGAAGCCCTTATCAGAGACATGCTGTTTGCTGATGATGCAGCTGTCGCATCCCACACGCAGCAAGGACTACAGACGCTGATCGACCGTTTCTCTCAAGCTTGCATAGACTTTGGGCTGACCATCAGCTTGAAAAGGACAAACCTCCTGGGACAAGATACAGTGGCACCACCAGTCATCACCATTGACAACTATGGCCTAGATGTTGTCAAACCCGAGTGTGGACGAACTCCAATATGGCAGTCTACAATGCCTGCGTAGTCAGCACCCTGTTATATGGCAGTGAGACATGGACCACACATCGACAGGAGAGGAGACTGAACAACTTCCATGTGCGTAGCATCCGCCGCATCCTTGGATATCCTGGCATGACCGAGTATCCAATGCAGAGGTACTATCTCGAGCTGGCTTTCCCAGTATGTATACACTGCTCAGACAACGCAGACTGCGCTGGCTTGGCCATGTTCGTCGCATGCATGATGGGCGGATCCCCAAAGACATTCTCTACGGCGAGCTGGCCTTAGGGAATCGAACTCGTCGACGTCCACAGCTGTGCTACAATGATGTCTGCAAGAGGGACATGAAGGCTCTTAATATGGACACAGCATCCTAGGAAGACCTTGCATCTGATCGCATAAGGTGGAGAGGCACATTGAAAAAACACCTCAAAACAAGGGAAGTTAAACTCATGAATGCAGCAGCTGACAAGAGGGCACGCAGGAAGACTCGGAACATTGACGACAGACCAGAGACCACATACAGATGTGACCTTTGCAACAAAGAATGTCACTCAGGCATGGGTCTTCACAGTCACAGACACCGCTGATCAATCCAGACATAGGGTATATTATCCATGGTCACACCTGACCGACGGAGGCCAACAACAATTTTCCATAATTGTATTTGCAATTTGCTTAATTTGGATTCCATTCAAAAACGCTTTGTATAAACATCTTGTGTTAGAAATAAGTGCTCTGTTCATGAGTCTTATCTTAAAGTGACTTTGAACGTTGCGCAGGACACATTCAAAAACTGATGTCAAGCGAAATCAAGTCTACAAACGTTTTTGTGCTTCATACTTAATGTTGTAGTCATGATAAGTATAAGAATATGCGCAAATAAAATGTAGATAAACCTTCAGTGTATGGTCACACATTTATTTCATATGGGAACAACAAATATCGTTGTTTAGTGTAGTGTAAAGTACTAACGACAGTATTGGTATACGTCTATAACTAAAGAGTGAATGTTACTAGAATATCTTCGAAAATCATCATTTGTTGTATTAAAGACAGTCGGATCGATGACAGATACGATTAACAGATGAAGTTTACGCTGTGGCGTGAACATAGTCAAATTCGTGTAATTTATATTTTAAAATAAGTTAAATCAGTAGCACTCTCGGCAGTATAAACATAAAAAGGTCCATTTACTGTAATGAAAAGGTTATACCTAGTGTTATAAGGAAGATCATCGCCAGGTAGCAACGGCGGGTAACTCTGTGTCGCGACAGACACAGAAGCTTTCTTCGTTACATTGGCGTAGGACTGGGATGAACATTGAATATCAGAGGAATGGGCAAGGCGTCGTGACTTGGATTTTATGTTCTTTTATATAATGACTTCAGTCTTTGGGGAGGCCATGAGGGCCTCATTCCAGTTACAGCATTTCATATCTTTGTAGCATTCGAAGCCCTTATGGCCTTCTTCAGAGCAATGGATTTGTTTGTTTGTTTGATTGATTGGGGTTTAACGTCGTACTCAAGGGTATTTCACTTATATGACGACGTGCCAGCCCAATGGGAGAGGGAAACCAACATAGACACTACTGGCAACAAACGAAGACAAGACGGGACAAATACAGTCACAGAAACGTACGACAAGTTAAACTCGCTTGCGACTGGGTACAACTGGACGTAAGTCTGTTGTTAGTCAGTCGTAAGTACGCCCAGGTCGGTCAAAACTTGTCATATGCTCCGAAATGCTGTCCGATGCTTCCGGTCGCCAATCCACCAGATGATCTCAGTCGCAAGATGACGTCGAGGCTAGTTTCCTCTCCCTAATGGGCTCGCACGCCTTCATGAGAGTGAAATGACCTAAGTATGATGTTAAACCTCAACCAACCAACCAACCAACAACCAACCAAACAATTCATTTAAATGTTCACCACAATCAATCACTTTTAACAGATGTATCAAATGCCGACTACAAGTTAGAAGGTGGAGAAGGTGACAATAGAGGATTAGCAAAGCTGAAATACAACGGTTTGTGGGGGACTGTGTGTGCATCAAACTCTGACAAGCGAGTTGCCCAAGTGATGTGTCGAAGTGTCGGATTACCCACGTAAGTGAATGTTACTATTCGTCACATTGGGCTTTTTTGTAGTTATTAAAATAGTAATAATGCATTTATATCGCTTTAATTGTTTTCGATCGCGTTTTTTTTCTATTCATACATACAAAATGGCTAAAATGGCTTTGGGAATATCTGAAAGTTCAGCATGTTCGTGCAATGTTGAAATACGTTAACGCATGCGGAAGATTTATATAAACTGCTAAAGCTATCACTATCTGAATGCAGATTCAACCTGAAATTACTTTCTTTGATGATATGTCATGTTTGTGTTGCTGTCTGTAACGTATTTTCTTCACGGATACCGGTTGATCGGAATTTCCATGAAATGGAGTAGGCCTAATATGATTTAATAGGAAAGACGAATCTGATATGATCAATAGTATTGCTAGAACTCCAGAAACTAAATATGCGCAACGTCCATATCAGCAGCGTGTACGGCAATGTTATCCACTGCATGCAGCGCTTTATGTGACGGATTGACGGAAATATCAGGGGAGGCAGTTTCAGAATTGAATCGAACATTTGCTAGCCCAGTTGAATTGACATGGCTATATCTTCGTTTAAAATATTGCGCCTGGAATCATGGAAGTTTGTTGTGACAAAATATCCTGTGGTCGTGGACTTTCGGAATAATTGCAAGAAATAACCATATTAGATCACAATGGAACAATTTTATTGTGTAGGCCTACATGTATATGTCGATGTGATCACGATTGTCAAAAACTGCAGACAAATTTCCCAGAATTCAAGAATGAAGAAACTGTTATTAAAGACATTAAAACTCTCGGACATTACACAAAATGTCGTACGACATTAAAGCTCTTGAACGATATGTTTTTACGCCTATAAAGTTTAACTTGACGAAATTCGTGACCCGCTCCAGCCTAATAAAGACTACATGTAAGTCGCAGAAAATGAATTATCTTTAAAATGATATATAATACGCTTATGCTATAATATGATTCTGCGAACCGACCGCGCACAACTTACACTTTACATTACCTTATCTCTTATGACACGGGCAATGGAAACAATGTCGTAAACATCTACTGAATCCTGATTTACACCCTTCTGGTTATAGTAGTGATAATCTTATTGCCACGGTCGCCTGGCGTGCACGTGTTTGATAGTAAATAAAATACGTTATTGACAGAATAACTGTTTATTTCTTCTTATTTATAAAGTGTGTGACACATACATTAGAGAAAATTTAAGACTCGTTTTAGTCTCGCGTGAACCACTCATCTCGCTATTATTTCGACCATAGCTAGATAATCTGGTAACACTGCACGTTTAATATTTTGGAAAAAAGGAATGGCCTGGTTATCGTACACTAGCTTTTCTGAAAGGTTAATTTAAAAAAATATTCCAAAAATCTTTGTATTTATTTACAATTAATTAATTTAAAGTTTAAAGTATTTCGTCCTGCACGGACAGTTTGTTTGAAGAGCAGTAATCCTGTATTTTCGCAGCACTGAAGGAAAATTAACTTGCCAAATTCCAACATTATGGAAACACGTCACATCTTTGTTGTGCTAGTGTCAATTATCGTTGTAATACACCGCCGTCATATAAGTGAAATACCCTTAAGCAAAGCGTAAAAACACCAATCAATCAATCAACCAATAATTCTTATAGCTTTTCTATACTATAGCTCCCTAGTATACTCATCACCTGATTCTGCATAATGGTATTCAGCCGAGAATCTATAATTCTTATCACTGGCTCCTCCGACCAGTGGCCCGGCAGGGTAACGGTAGCACAATCTATCGCCGGCCTCTTAAAATATATGTCTGATTTTTCTCTGATTCGTTTTTAGGTACACTAAACATAATGACTTGCATGTTACCTTCCTGCAATATTTTTTTTCTGGCTGTTTTCAATATTATCTTTCCAATGAATACACTAAAACATGTCAACTCAGGTGAGAAAATCAAATAAATCTTTATTTAATCGTAAGTAAAGGAAGTAAGAGTTAGATTAGTGTGTCCATGGTGTCCAAAAATAGAAAATCAGAAAAAACAGATGTTTATAAGTTTCGAAAGGCCGGCGATAGCGGCAGATCAATTTCCAACCTCTACCACCGGCTGAGATAGACTGGGCGTATAACCGAGGCGAAGGAATACGCTCTATATACACTCTTTATCATTATAGGACATTGATTGCTATAGATTCATAACCACAACTTCTCAGCTAAATTAAAAAAAAAGGATATATTTCGAGCAGCAAGGGTATTTGTACTAAAGGTGTAATATACAATCGGGTGCACATACAATCTCACATTGCAACGGAAACAGGCTGAGCCACATGTAGCTAGGGTAGCAGTTGATTATTACAAGTTCGCTTGTTTTGAAACTTAAGTGAATTAGTTTGTCCAGATTTTGTGTGCACCCGATTCCCATGAGCCTAGTTCGGTGAAGTAGATTCTCACCTTGTGACTTTACCGTATGCCAGATGGTGTGAACGAACAAAGGCGCATGGGAATTAGGTAACAAGATTGCAGGAGAACGTTGATAGCTGGTTGCTAAAATGATGAGTGCAGATAAGAAGCCTCAAAGTGAAAGCTTTAGGTATATCAACATACGTTTTTAACGTTGATACCGTCTGAAAAGATTTTACTTTCTTAGTAGTTTGGATAAAAAATCTCAATCTGCAAGGAGGGTACCTGGATTTAGACCATGGAGTGATGTCTGGAAGCTTAGCCAAACAACTCGATTGAGTAGGCCTACGATTCTAAGCAGCTGAACAATATTGACATTTTAATTTACCGTTATCTCATTCGGTGATTCTCCCGGCTTCGGCCATCTGGCGGCAACGGCTTATATCGGGGAGAACCTAAGGGATGTCAACCAAAGACATGCTCTCTTGCAACCGGAAGAAGTATAAATGTTCAAAAGGAAGTCTTATGAATTTGGTAGTCGGTTTTTGGACCTGTCTATGTCTGACGTATACAGATAGAGTCATATCCATATTTTTGGTAAATTTTTTATTTCATCACTTAATGTTCATTTTTCTCGAATTTATTTACTATCAAACACTCACAAGCCAGGCGACCTTGTCTTAGTGCGCATCGTGGGGATTTCTGGGTGCGTCTTTAGGTTATTTCTTCATACACAGCAAGCTGTCCATTGAGTTAACTCGCCTGAAGTACGTCCCTGAAAAACAAACTAAGTCTATCCAATTGTATATAATTTACAGAAGAAACGCATAATGATATCAAACGATTAACAAGACTGAATTTTCTATTTCCAGCGAAAATGTAGTTACACTAGATTTTAAGGAATACAACACCACATCCGATCTTGTTTGGCTAACAGGCGTCGTGTGCAATGGAAATGAAGCTAACTTGTTTGAATGTCAGTATGACAAATTCAAAGTTGGAATGGAAGACTGCGATTCCACGAAGATGCTTGCTGTTGCCTGTCGTAAGTATACTGTTATCTGTATCAATCGGTCTAAATACTACAAAACGGTCACTTAATAATTTACCGTTTTTTATTTTTTGCAAAGCTAAGGCCAAAATGTGTTGCTTTTTTCTTCTTCAACCCCAAACAGCCGGATACACACCGCTCAGTAGTATTACAACGTTATCCACCTGGCACTGTGTTGTTCATTCATATTTAGATCAGATAAATGATATATCGATTGGACCATTCGCAGAACATGTCTCAAAATATGGTTATATTAAGTGACCTTTGATGAACCCCATTTGACGTCATTTGTATTAGTCCAGAATTTATTGGATACACAAAAAAGTAGTATTAATAGTTCTTTAAATATAATAGTCGCACAGTAGTTTGTTTGTGCAAGATGGCGAGACCCTAATTAGCACACATTTAGACATACTGTCTTTTGACTACTAAACAGGAGTTAAAATGTTATTAAAGCAGCACAAAAAAAAGAAAACATAAAAGCGCTGAAATGAGTATAAAACAAATCCATTAAAAATAACAGTAAAGTGGGCAATTACGGAACAGTCCCTGTCAACTCTTTTACCTACAACTTCGTAACTACAAAAACTCTTTCTTCTTTTTACCGCGCCCTCAGGCTAAGCTTAGGCAGTTTGTTTGACCAGCAGCAATGCTGTCTTTACTCAGCACTGGAGGGAAATTTAATTTCCAACATTATGGAAACGCTTAAAATCTTGGCTGTGCTAGTGTTAATTATTGTTGGAATACATATAATGCTGAACATATAATACAATTGCCAGATTGTTCAACAGTTTGGCTCAATGGACACATGTGCCATCCAGATTGCCTCACAGTCATCTGGAGCTATCTTAAGGCGTCAAAGAAAGAACAAACGATAGCGTTCATATCATAAAATTATGGATTTATCACTGCTTTTATTTTGAAATCCATGTTTAAATGTACTGGATAAAACAATTGAACTGACTGTTAAACATATCTTTAATGCATTATCTTAATTATTTAGTATCTCCAGGTGTCAATCCTTATTACCGCCTGGAAGGAACCGAAGCTGACAATATAGGTGCAGCAGAAGTCTATTATATGGGATCATGGGGAAGAGTGTGTACACCATCACCTCATTCTACCCTTGCGATAGTGATGTGCCGAAGTCTTGGATTACCCATGTAAGTGTTTCCTGCTTTCAATGACAGTGCATAACATACATACATACATACATACATACATACATACATACATACGTACATACCTACCTACCTACCTACCTACCTACCTACCTACCTACCTACCTACCTACCTACCTACCTACCCACCTACCCACCTACCTACCTACCTACCTATTAAATTATAATGCATACAGCTTGAATGCAGCATACTTTAATACACCAATAACTTTACATTAAATTTACTGATTTTAATTCAAAATTGAAATTTATCCTTATCCTCATAAAAGGAGAAATTAGATTGCTTTTGGTAAAACTCACCAAATATTGCCTCCATTGCATAATATTAAATCTTCCTGTCAATATCGGTTGTGAACACAATAACTTCATTTACTTCAAAACTTTCTTGGCCTTTTTGTTGAAATGAGGGATAGGATTCTATTGCACCAAATTCCGCAAAGCAATAAATATATCCCGGTGTCACGTTTTTAAAATCCTCACGTCAGTATCTGGTATAAAATAATAATTTAAAAACTGTCAAAGATTTTCTTAAAACTTTTAATGTATGGTGTTGCGCTAAAGAGGGGAATAGGACAGCGTTTCACCAAATTTCGAAATATTTTAGTTTCAGAAACTGTTGTGAAAAGAAAAACTTAAAAATAGATGTACCAATTTGGTCAATAAAAACTTACAAGGAAGGACATTTGAGATATGTTAACTAAATAATGTGCATATTTTACAATATTATGTTGATCTTCCAAAGGCAAGGGACAAAATACAGAAGACTAGATGTGTCCTTTTTCACGTTTACCACTATTGCATATAGCAAAGGGGCTAACGTTTCTTGTTCTGCGAAATATTTGAGTGTCCAACGCAGGGCGTTCATATAAATACCGATACAATTTACCATAACTTGAATTGAAAATCGAAATGCCTAGATTGCTTTAAACAAATGAATATGATAATGTATATACACCAGATACGACATGTACAAATGTGTCATGAAAGTTGTCTTTCTGTTGAAAATAATTAAGAATTAGAATCTGTTTCATTGATATTTTAAGTCGCGCACACGGTTTTGGGACGCGGATGACAGACAGCTTGTCAGCCAAATACGTGACGGAAACCACACTAGAATTCATTGGCAAGAAACAGCGAAAACGGGACAATCACAACACGCAAAAAAGAAAGACGACCTTACTTTATTTCGCACCATCTGGCAACACTATATGTTAGATTTAATCCACGGTTCGTGTATGGCATAGTTTGCTCTGAGCTAAGTGTTTTTACAAGTGAAGAGGATATGTTTTGTATGCAATACCTGTGCTTATTTGATCCTGAACTCCTGCTACCATAAGACTAGCTTATAATGTCATTTATTTACAAACCGTTCATCTGGCTGTTATGGCCCGTGACGTACTCACCTGTAGTATGCTATTTATACATATCGTTTATTGGAGGTTGGTTGTATTATGTGTACATCGAATTGACAAAAATAGAAAGAAAAACCAAACAAACAAAACAAAACAAAATCACACATACCCCGAGACCATCCCGCTGTGGAGTATAAAACTAAGTAAGCTAAGATATCAATATTGTATTTTAGTTCAAATAGACACTTGTATGAGCGGCCGTTTGTGTAATACAAATGCTGCCTTCAAACTTACGATCTACATGTATATTTGAATCAACAAACATATTAAATAGAAAGCTAGAAAGTTTATAACTAACGAACTGTCTTTTTGATTAAAAACTAATTTCGAATTAACGAACGTACTTTTAAATCAAAAGCTAACTCAGAATTAACAGGCTAACTTGAAATTAACGGTTTAAATCAAAAGTTGATAGCGAACTGACGCCAGAAGCCGCGCTTTCTCAACGATTCAAAGAAGACAATTTTTGGACATGCTTGCCAATCTATCGGATGGATAGTTTGTGCAGTACGTTCTACTGGCGTTGAGGGCGAAGTTTGGCGACTGTCAACTAATTGGCGAAACATCCGCTAAGTTCCCTCCAGCTACCATAAGAAAAGTACGTTCGTTTATTACAAGTAAGCTGGGTAACTCTTAAGAAGCTCATTAATTCAAAGTTAGCTTGTTAATTACAAGCATGCTTTTGATGTCAAAGTACGTTCGTTAATTCAAAATTAGCTTTTGTTTTGAAAGAAAGTTCGTAAATTCCGAGTTAGCTTTTTATTTAAAAATAGGTTTGTTAATTCGAAGTTAGATAGCTAGTTTGAAAGTAATAGTTTTGACACAAACGGTCGGCCATGCTGTAGTACGGAAACGTTGGAAATTATACGGAATTCGAAGCCACATTGCTGCAAGTTAGCCACCAAGCCGCAAGGAAGAAATATCGAGTCTAATCGAATGCTTCCGGACTCTTAAAATGATCTGTTCTATTTCTGAATTCATGCTCAGCGGGCCAGTTTTGATTTCAGAAACAGCCCCTAAAAATGGCACAATCATTATTTCTAAGACTATTAATTATACAAAATTGTAGTACAACGGTCAATAATGCTCCTACGAGCTACAATAATATATAAAAACTGTAAAGGGCTATATTGTGTTTATTATTTCAGTGAACACGCTATTATGCTGGGATCTAATGAATACCAGGCCTCAGCAAGCCTTGTTTGGTTAACTGGTGTATATTGTCTAGGCAATGAAGAAAATCTGTGGCAGTGCCAGCATAAAAAACCGGGAACTAGACGGTTATCCGGCTGTAGTTCAACGCAGATGGCTGCTGTTGCTTGCCGTAAGTACGTCTTGTCTGTGCTAACTTACTTCATGGCGACAGACTTGAAGTAGATGTAAGGTTTCCATTTCGATTCTGTCAGGAATTAATTAATCCTATTTTCGAACCATAAATGACCTCAAATCGGTACAATAAAAAATCACTGTGAAAACGATGAGTGGTGGCTGAATGGTAAATTTATTGCAAACCGATTTTTCAGATTTGTTTACCTACAAATAAACTTGTTTCATACCTCACAAGGTGTTTTATTGTAAAATAAAAATAGGAATAACACCAGAAGTCCATTAACTAGAAGTGTGAAACAGCGTATTCAGTAGTGTTGACGGCATTGTTTCCATCGCCCATGTTATAAGAGATAGAATGACGTCGACAGTTTGATGTGCGCAGTAGGTTATTAAAATTCTCTATCTCACGAAGATCACATTTTTAATCGGCGAGCGTCGTAACATTTCGGTAATTTTCGATTTCCACTTCGGTTATATTCGCGGCTGTTGAATGATAGGAAAATCATATGGGGTTTATGAAAATCGTGGGTTGGATGTAAACGGACGTATGGACTACTACGTAATTCTTCACGCGTCTGTTGTTGGCTCTATTTATCTAATATCCTTTCTATAATGCAGGGATTACTTCTTTATGTACAATCGACTTAATATGGAGTTCATATGCCTGCATCTCTTTCACCTTTTTCATTACATCGGTTAAATCCATGATCGCCAACTTGTTTACTTTGTACACTGACCT
>JAVFBX010086717.1:0-16505 GCA_034783855.1 Mopalia kennerleyi | reverse complement strand
TCCGTCACAAATGCTTGTGAACACGCTAGCTTGAAAACAAATTCACCGATTAACTTCAAACTTGGTATTTAGCTTCCGCCTGTTAAGACAACGGATGGTATTGCAAATCACCAAATTCCGTTAAACGAAATTGCCGTTATTAGCATATTCATGTCTGCACGATAAGTAGAGAATAAATTCACGGATTAACATCAAAGTTGGTATGTAGCTTTCTGCTGTTGAGACAATAGATGGGATTGCATTTCACCAAATTCCGTAAAACAAAATGGCTGATATTACATAATTTAAGAATATTCATGCCTGTATGTGTTGTGAACACAATACGTAGAGAATAAAAGCATGGATTAATTTCGAAAGTTGAAGATAGCTTCCTGCCTTTGAGACAATGGATGTGATTTAATTTCACCAAGTTTCATAAAACAACATGGCTGCCTATGCCTTACTTTACATTATTCATATCTGCATATGTTGTGAACACAGTAACAAATTCACAGATTAACTTGAAACCTGAAATATGGTCTCCTCCTATTAAGATAACAGATGGGAATTCAATCAAATTCTGTAAAACAAAATGGCCACCATTGCATAATTTTACAATCATCATATCAATATATTTTCTGAACACAATAAGTAGTTAAAAAGTTCTCAGATTAACTTTTAATAAAACAAAATGGCCCACATTGTATGATTTTACAACATTCACTCTTATGTTTTGTGAACATGATAGCTTGAGAACAAATTCACCGATTAACTTGGAAATGAGCTTTCTTTCATGACCGATGGGATTGCATTTCATTTAACTCCACGAACCATAGTGGCAATTACTCAAATTCAGATATAAACTTCAAACTTTGCTTTTCTCTTAATACCATAGATGTGGTTATATTTCACTAGGTTTACAGAAAAATTGTCTGACATTGCATAGAGCACCAAAAAGGTGATTAACACCATAACGTTTACTTTTTGGATCTTTGTAGAAAAAAAACACTAGTTCTTAAACAAAAGTAGGAAATGGCGATTTGACTGGGATACTGAGCATATATTTTCAGAAAAAGCCTTTAGTGGTGGACCTGCTATCTACTCAGCTTGTTTGTATTTGTTTGCGTTGAAGTAGCCCTCTTTAATTGTATTTGTCTTGTGTTTTGGTTAACAACAGAAGGGTGTTCATCACCAGTTGGCCACGTGAGGGAGATCTGTGTCGCAACAGAGACATAAACTTTCTTTGTGGCATTGGCAAATGACTGGGATTGTCCTTGTACGTCAGAGAACGATCCAAGGCACTGCTTGTACGTCAGAGAACGATCCAAGGCACTGTGCCTCGATATAGTTTACGTTCTTATAAGATGTAATTACTTGAATCCTTTTTCTTTAATGAAAAAAAACCCTAGTCTTTGGAGAAGGCCATGTGGGCCGCATGACAGTTACAGCATTTTATTGTTTTGTTGCAGTCGAAGACCTCATGGCTTTTTTCAGAGCAGAGAAAGCATGCCAAACCACCTCTACACCGGTTCTCCCGTGTTCAAACTTTTGACACTGGAAGAACCTTGTTGGGTTGGGGATGGTGGTATCTTCCCACATCCCGTAAGGACCAATGAAGATGTGGTCCAGCACAAACAGTAATTAAATAGGTTTTAAGTTTTAATATCTTTCCATCCTTTCTTGTTTTAAAGCGCACTCTTAACAGATTATATGCACAATCTGCATGAAAAGTTTAGATGAGAACACCCTCATATAGAACTGTCCCCCTGGCAACTTTCTGTCGGCTGCTCCCAAAACGTATATTGCTCACGTGTTTTTTGTCACAAACATATTGCCTTTGCATCAGGTATCAACATCCTGATATGAAAGCACAAGCTTTGCGCAATGCTGGAATAACAATAAGTGCAAATCTAGAAGCTTTCCTCGCAAAGAAGGATGACATTGCTTAAATGTTGCAATCAATCCCAGAAATTATCAATTACAATATGTGGATATGAGGTCCACGGTAGAATGAAGACTAGGCTTATTTCTATTCAGGATTCACAATCTGTCGTTCAAGGAAAATTTGTCCAAAGGGATGAAAGAATTTGAAGGTCACGTCAAGAAAATTTGTCCAAAGAGATGAAAGAATTTGAAGGTCAAGTCAAGAAAATTTATCTAAAGAGATGAAAGAATTTGAAGGTCACCTGTTTCGATAACGGTCACAATTTCGCAAAAAACGGACTCTAGAATATCTTCCAGGACATGAAATGTTTGTTCAAATGGATTTTTCAGAAAAGTTCAGTCAGCGTATTTGGGACAGACAGCGGTAACGATTCACCCAGATGTAGTGTATTTCAAGTTGGTGGTGCAATTTTCCCATAAGAATTTTGTGATAATTTATAATGAAACAAATCATGATGCCGCAACTAAAATATGTATCATCGAAGATCTTGTTACCTATTTGAAACGCATTGACCCGGAAGTGAAGAAGATACATTACTGGACTGACTCGCCCAAAAGCCTGTGTAGAAATCGCTACATTTTTAACTTTATATCAAAGCACAGTTCATTTCTCGGAGTTCCCGCTCGTTGGAATTATTTCGAGGCTGGGCACGGGAAAGGTCCCTGTATATGTATCGGAGGCACTGTCAAGCATATGGCCGACCAGGCTGTTAAGCAAGGCATTGTAATTCAAGATGCTGACGATTTTTTGTCTGGGCTGTTGAGAAATCCAGCATCAAAGATACCCAATTTGTTTTCTTTTCCAGTCGAACGTCTAAGAAAAAGATAGAAAATATTGGAAGATATCTGATTCGACCAATTATAAACACATGCTATTGCTCCAGGTGAAAGTGAAGATACATTAATGTCAAGAGAAACCTCGTGTTACTGTGATGTCTGTCTGTTCGGGGGCTTTTGCTCGACATGGGCAAACAAAACAGTCACATTAATAACTAAGACAAACACCGCAACCAGTGATACTTCTGTACAGGATTATGTTGCAGCAGTATATGACGGCAATTGGTATATCGGACATATATGCCAGGTCGACACAGACGATGGCGAACTGGACATCAGCTTTATGGAAAAGTCTAAGAACAAAGAACATGGCCAGTTAAGGCAGATACGTTATGGTTAGATGCTAGTCAGATAATGTGCAAAATAAGTCAACCCATTGCAGCTGGGAAATCGGCTAGAAACTATACAAAATTAGTCAAAGTGACATCGTTAAAGTTGAAGATATGTTTGCCGCACTGTAATTATAAGCTTACTGTCATGTAGGTCGTACAACAATATTTACCTACAAAAGTTTGTTTGGATTAATGATTATCATTGGATATTTTGTGTTCAAAATAATCGAAGCATGCCTATATTTTTATTAGTTCATTTCGGTTTTAGATACTTTCTGTATTTTCCTGTAAATTAAAGAACTCGATTAAAGCCTTAAATTAAACATTAGTCGATTTTTTTCTTTGATCTCCATTTTTCAGATACATACGTTCCCCATGTTTATGTGTTAGGATTACGATGAACTTAGTACTAGGAAGACTTAAAATTGACTTATTTATATCTTCTAATGGTTAAGTAGACTTTTTAATATAGATTTGAGGTTGGGAAAAAGTGTCTAAAATTTACTCCACTTGACCAATACCAGAAGTCTATTAACTTGTATAAACTAGAGGTGTGAAACGCCCATACGAGTAGCGCGTACGGCATTGTGTCCAAAATCGGCCTATTCAACTACTTGCCATCCCTCGTGTGGCGGACTGGCGAACCATCACAGGAAGTAATTCTAGAATTGAATCTAACACTTGATCGCACAGTCGATTTGACCTGGTTCTACCTTGCGAAAATGCATGGAATCATGGGAGTGTGCTGCCAGTGGTTGGGGATTGTCAGAATAGTTGCAATGAAAATCCACAGTTATATCATAATCGAACTATTTGATTTTGTATGTTCGAAGTGTTCGTATAAAAAGGACAATAATAAATAATACGTACGAAATAAATCACAACAAAGTTGCAGATAAAATCGATCTGAGCCATGGAAACGATATAATAAGATTTCGAACAAGTCCGTGTCCTCATATGGAGGCCCTCTCGATTTTCACAATCTGCAAACAGATTTCCTAGAATTCAAGAGTGCAAAATCGACCAAACTAGTCCCCGATAGTTACCGATGCTTACCGAGAGCTACCGATTCAAATCCAACAGGCACTTAGCAGACTATTCTGCCATTCGACTACGCACAACTTGGACTCTACGTCACCCTATCTCTTATAACATGAGCGAAGGACACAATGCCGTCCACACTACTGAATACGGCGTTTCACACTTCTAGTTAATGGACTTCTGCCAATACATACGTTACTTTTGTAAGCATTTCGATTTAGCACACACAGTGGCATTACTGGTATATATACGTCGTCGACCAACTAAAGGAAAAGGTTTTCGCTTTATGAAAACTTGTTAAAAGAAAACAGAACTGTGGCAGATGTAGAATATATTAACAATCTAGGTATTCATTATTTCGAACAGAAGATACATTTGGACGCATTTCGACAATAAAAGTCTGATTCACTTAATTTATATTGTTAGAATATAGTGCATGGACCTTAATTGAATAAAAACAAACCTGTTTTATGAGTAAACGACGTGGCTGTGTACGACTCCATGAACACGTGAATACTCTAACTAACGTGTGTATTTGGCAGCAAAGTGGTCTAATTATTTAAACTATTTCCTGCAAGAGAATAGTGGCTCCCAAAACAATGGTGCAGTTCAATTTTTCAGAAAACATGCATTAAATATTATAGTTTCCAAAATGCAAAACCCTTGAGCTTGTACGTTCAATTTTATTTCTGGGTTTTTACAGGTCGCTGTTTCTTCATCATAATTGAGACTGGGTAACAGCGTTGCATCAGCAGCAAAAACAGTCCACTTGGAATTAGGAACCTGTGGTACTTCAGTTCCAACATTTTGAAAATCAGAAACTGTAGACATAAAATAAACATATTCTTTTCTCATTTGTAGATAGGATTTTAAAAATGAAAGGCCGGCAGGAGTACAATCATAAATGTTAAGTTTTGACAATAACCTGTCATTATCCACTAAATCAAACGCTTTACTGATATCTAAAAGTATCCTTCCAATTATATTTGAACGATCTATCTCGTACATTCAGTTATTTATCTATGACGTCAATGCTGTTTCACATTAAAGATACATGCAACTACAACAAACGGAGAGACTTAACTAATACAGAGATACCGAGATGTATCATTAATTCAAATAAAAGTGTTAACATTAACTGTAAAACAGGAGCACGAAGAACCGACTTTCACATACAACAAAAACGTGCGTAATTTAACATTTAATATAGAATTTTCAAGATCGATATATCGGATTTAAGGTTAATTTGGTCCTCTATAGTTTCCCGGCATGCCAGCTATCTGTACCTCAACATTGACTGAAGCAACTTCTTAGGTCACTCATGGAATGTGTAATAACTTCATATCGAATGATGCCGAAAAGGAGATTCACAGTCGTAAAATGGTTAACTTTAAGTTGGAAGCGTTTGTATTGATATGCTTATCTATTGTTGGTTACAGATGAGTTGATGAACACGATGATGAGCGTCTTATTTCATAATGTGAGCCGAAAGGCGTGAATGCTGGAAACGATGTAGAGCTTTTCTGCCCTCAGCTCTGTGAAGTTTGTTTCGGAAGTTAGAAATGAGAAGCGAAGTCGGGCTCTCCATTTGTTCACTGTTTTCAGCTTTGAAAAGCAAAAGCTGGAACATGAACTGTCAAAAGCTTACATAAAACAGTAAGCTAAAAAGGGGGAATCACACTTCGATTTTTTTAGCGATTACTTCTTTGTCACAAAGCTATCTGTCTTTCTGTGTTGTAGACATAAAGTGGTTCTTTGGTGTTGAGTTAGCACAAAGCTTTCCTTAGCAATCGATTGCAAGTCTCGCCTAATGGGCTTCCTTTCAGTCTCTTGGCTTGTAAATAAACAAACCAAAGCGCTGCGATCCGCACGATTGTCTCGTCCGAATGTTGACACATCGTGTACAAAAACACCTGCATTTGGAAAATATTTTTTGTTACGAACAACAGTAATCAGTAGATGCAAATGTTTTATGTAATACTAGTCTTTAACACACAAAACGTCATATAATTTACTCACATCTTTTATGTTCACAGACAGTATGAGAGCCATGTCAACTTACCTAACCGTAGACATTTATCAGCGCAGTATTGTTCCGATAGAGAAGAACGACCATTTATTTGTATCCTTTGTCTATTCTGAGATTAGTCTATACTAATTCCAGGTTTAACACCGTTTAAAATAGCGTACATAATGACGCAAAGTACTTTTACAAATGATTTGTTCGACAACATTAACGGCGATGTTGTCATTGATGTGTATCAAAGAGTATAATTTTTATAAATAATTGTAAATTATACAAAAAATTGACAGAATTTTAAACACAATATTTACAATTTTTAGATCCAAATTTGAACAATTTAGTATATTTATATTTTCCTATTCAGTAAATGTTTATTTCTCTTGTTGATGTTTACGGCCTAGGGTGTTACTGACTGAAATTATTTCTTGATATTAAAAACTGATGTAAATTGTTAATATGATAAACGCCACAGCATAGCTGTAATAAAGCTGAAAGTTGCGTTATCAATCAATCAATCCAATCATATTGCGAAAACTGGAATGCAGCAACAATAAAATAACATTTATGGTCCTATATTTTTTTTCCTTGTCGGGTTCAAAATATAACGTACATCACAGTAATTATTACATCTCATCTGTGTTTGGTGTTTACTTTCCTTAACTGTAGAAAAATCTAACAAACAGCCGCATCCGGTAGCACGGCGTAGGATAATCGATGTTTACTGTAACTGTGAAGCAGTATAGGCCGGAGTAGTCCTGGAATTCTACACACTATGAGACAGTCCCTCACGCTTTCTTACTACAAACCTTTACATGTATTTCTGCTTTATTGGTTTGACAGGCTGGTGGTTGGAGGGAGCTTCCTGTTTCCCTGGTGCTTTCTGAGCTAAATTGGAACAGGAAGCTGATATGTTATTGTGAGTATCCTGAATCTGTCCTTTGGTGTTTTTGTTTGTTGCCAGTGGTGTCAGTGAGTGGTCTGCCCCGCCGTCATGTGAGTGAATTAACCTTAAGTACGGTGTTAAAACCCCAATCAAACAAACAAACTTACTGAGGATAGGAAGGAAATATTTCCCAATCTAGTAACGTCAGGCTAATTACTGCTGCGGAGTATTTTCTATTGCTACTGATTGTTTTTGTTGTTTCAAAACGCCCATTTATATATCTTTCCCATAGTGTCAAAATCCTTGCCCCAAAAATTGAAATTTTTCCACTGATCATTAAATATTTTACCAATAGAAAACAACTTGCCGAGCAACATATATATATTTCCATGCTTTCTTTCTCCACAATTAAAATATATTTTCATGATTTGAACAAATGATTTGCATATATTAAACACATACTCGCTGGATCCAAATATTTGACTGAACTAAACCGTTCCCATGGTCAACTTATTGAATGGTATCGGAAAATGTTTATCGACAACATTTGCATAAAAGGCGCCTGAAAGAGGAATCGAAGGGGACAATTATTATTTTATGAAACGTCTATTTTAGTGACTAGTATTATAATGTGACCAATCCGATAAGGATTAAATAATATTTTCTGGAATAGTGTAAGAATAAACAAACCCACCCTCGGATAGTTAATGGCTAAACAGTAGCCGTGCTTTCATAATTTTAGTATAAATGATATAGCGTACGGATGTTCGTGTCCACCATTCGATGTTTCCATATAGTCTCTATGTGGAACATGTTGGTGGATACCGAATATTATGTTGGTCAGCAGTTGTACTGTTTCGGTACTACAAATCGCTTTATTTATCGACAACATCTGCATCAATCTTATGTCTCCTGGCTAGACCATTATTGTACTATTGATAGAAGCAATGAATTTTCTCAACGGATTCAACATAGATTTCTTTATTTTGAAGAATCTACTTGCCTTCAGTGCCGCTGTTCTTATAAAACGAACACCTATGTGTAATGTGTGTATTCAGACATCTATTCTGACATGTGTTCTGATGGTGTAGCTTATTTGAAGCCAGAAACTCGTCAATCGTATTACACATATCTCACTTATGTAATATTTATTTGTTCAAAGACGACACTAACTAAAACATCTGCTTGGCAGTGTGTTAAATCTATGTAAACATAACCTTGAGAGTGTGGAAGGCTATGATACCACCTAGTATAAATATAACCCCAGATCTCCCAAAGTTAACCTCTGCGATCTGTAGCCGAGTATGCAAAGGCAAATAACCAAACATTGCTCATCGGGAAGAAGTATGGTGGTTCATTGTAATAGTAAACCCACACCCCCAGCTAGTACCGACGTTCTGTAAACATCTATAACGGTCGTAGATAGTATCTATCAAAGAAAACGTGTACAATAGTTGGCAGCATATCTTCCTTTAGAAGAATACGAGTCAAAAAACAAGTTCTGCTGGGTCCGGGACCGGTTCCACAAAGCATTTTCTGGCTTAAGTCAAAATACAAAATTGGACATTTTTGCCACTTGTCTTAACTTACTTTTAAAGTAATACCTGCAATTGTGACTCACTTACGTTATAATAATTATGCTAAAATATTAAATGTTAAAATTCAAAACTGGTAAAATGTGAGGACCGTTACACATTTTGACTTAAGTACATAACTGCTAATAACATTGGGCTCATGTCTTATTGGGCTTAAGTCCTCCTGGGCTCAAGTCCGTGTCCCTAAGCCTATGCCTATCCACCATTTGATGTTTACATGTATGTTGAATGTGTATATTTGGACATCTATACAGACTAAGTACCACGTTCCGCCAGCAACTATTACGTTTCTTAATCATGATAACAGATGAACTATTTTAATGGCAAGGTGTTGAATGTACCTAAACATAAACTTGAAGTTATGATACCACCTAGGATAACTATATATACAAGTCCCGATCTCTGTTCGGGATCTGCGGATAGCCTTCAAAAGAAAATAACCAAACCTCCCGCATCGATAAGAAGTATCGTGCTTTAATGTAAATGTAAATCTACAAACCCACCAAGTAGACGTTTTTTTAAAATAAATAAACAATTTAATAACCGGTAGGATGTTTTCAATGTTAGCGTCGTTTTATGTATGGAGATACATTAAATGCCCATTGTGATTTAGGGCGTTTAGGCTTTTCTTTAGTAAAGCATTCGACAATGGATTTAAAGTGTTATAATTCTGTTCTTTACATATTGTAATGACAACTAACACCCCACCATATCGCCAAAGTGTGTCTAGTGTGCGCCTGTAGCCACTTGTTCTGTTCATCCCTACACCGTGCACAGGGGCTACGGTACCATAGAGGCCGTTAATGTATACAGAGAAAAGAGAAGGGGGGACACTCACTTTCGAACCAGCTTGTACCGTGGTGAAATTAACCGATCCAAGTCCACTATAATCGCATAAAATAAATGAATACCACCTGTTCCTGTGAGACAAATAGTTCATCTTCAAATCCTAACCCACAATTGTGATGTTACTTAGCTTAAATTCTCAGATTTTCAGGAGGGGCAACAACATCCTCAGTGCGCATGCACGTTTATAATATTTTTTTTAAGTTCTGCCAGAAATTAGTATGCAACTGGATGTACGTTGTTGAGAAACAGCTTACAAAAATTTGGATTTGGATTCTGGCTTTTCCCCAGAAGTGATATATTTTAAAACTTCTTTCTGCTATGTAATTAAAAGACTTTCGTGTTTATATACAGTTATTTTACTTTCACTATCACTTTATTTTTAAAGCTCTGGTCATGTTTGGACATAAGAGGAAATTATTTCATACAACTCTTGGTGGATAGCGACAGAAGTGTATACATAATGCGAATATTAACTAATAACAATAATAAACATATAATACTGAAGGAAATTTGTACGACATCATATCAATTTGATTCTAATCAAATATAGGCAGGATAAATGAATAAGGTAATATTAGTTTAATATACTTACGTAAATTTATATAGTTATTAATTTATATAGGATGGGAAAACATATGAGCTGTACTCACTGTTTACTCCGAAGATCCAAATAAAATCATATATATTTATATTTTGAATAAATAAAGAGAGAACAATTTCCTTGCCTCCACCGTGAACCGAACCCGGGAACTAGTATGACATGTTAGAACCACACAAACCGAATCTTTATAAATTTAGTGATATTTAAAATCCCATTGGGTTGTGTTCCGTAAATACATTTTAACATATACTATGACACGTTTAGTCAAATTCCAATCTGTTATGGCTACTCGTTAACTTTGGCTCTCACCAAAGGTATATCGATTTTACATACATTTATAGTTACGTTTAATCCACATCTTTAGAGCATGTTGTATAATTTTGACAAGTAATTTGAGTTTTTTTTCATCCTCCACATGAACTCACAATTATACTATGAATATGATTTGAAACAAACACAATGTTGCATAATTTCCCCTGCTGAGTTTCACAAACTATAGTAAACCTTAATACAACTGAAATGAAATATACATATAGATGCTTTGGTAATTCAATATTTCGGTTTACTTCAAAACCATTGTCAAGAACCATTGTGTTGAGAATGGTTTTAAAATCAACTGAAAAGGAAGCTATGTTTCTTATCACTCTAATCTAATCCCAGATTAAATAGACACTATTCCAGGTGGGAACATACAAAATTGTCATTTTTTTTACAATAAAATATATTGATATTATGGAATTGTTTGAAATAGTCTTATTTTATGTGGTTTTATAGATACGTGTCATTGGAATCGTGTAATTTTTTTCATTGTGTAATAATCAAGTACACACGGAAAACAACAATTAAAAAAGGTTTTGGAATAATCATATACACTTCTATTCAAACTTCCTTCTGTTTTACCAACACGATATGCTTTAGCTTAGCAACCTCGGCATTGGATGTATGAACGACAGCACTGCGATGTGTTTGAATTAAATATTAAATATAACCATATTGTGTATGATACTTATATGACAGTCAGTATAAGCTGATATCCGTACAGTCTTTTGACTGTTTTGTGTCAGATCTGACCATGTTGAGTTCTTGCTGGACCCCTTGGTCTCTTAAAGGACAATTTCGTTTATGGTAAACCCCGAGCAATAGCTAATCCATGTGTGCGCTAATTTTACCCGTTCAAATATGTGCAGATTGCGGACAAAAACCGGTACATTTAAACAAAAATCCTCGTTAATGTACAATTTACCGAATAGTTACAGTTCAATAAGCACAATGTGGGCGCCGACAGGTGCACAGGTTATTTTTTAAATTCTCTTTAGATATGTTTTACTGTTCCGAATTATATGTTTTGTATTTTTATACCATTAAAAATATAGACTGCAGTGTAATCTATTTTACTATGCACTATCTACCATTCCAAAGCCTTCTGTACTGTTACATTATATTCATTTGGTGTAGAAATAAACTACTATATATATATACGGAATTTCCGTCGAGTTGACATAAATTTGACATCATGCCGTCATTTTTTCATTCTCCAAGAGTATAAAGGCCTTCCACAGGGAGTAACAAAAAATGTACTAATGTCATTATCATAGCTGAAAAAGACAAATAAAAACATCGACCTAGGGCCCGTTCGATACAGAAAAGGTTTACTTTGCCTATAAAGCATTCCCCTGGCGTAACACTTAACTAGCAATGTTAAAGTTCAGGCATAAACTTGGGCTAAGAACCTTACTATCGTTATCAACGAAACCATTTGATAACATATGCACCCAGACACAGTTAGTAGGTCAGCATGCGGAGGGGTTACCTTAATAAGGGTAGTCAGACACGGGGCTCACAAAGGGGTTCGCGACTTCATATTTTTAATGGTCCCACCCCTGCTTCTGTATGCTATCCGCCCCTGATTACCTTCTTTTGGAGCCCTTTGAATGTCGTCAATCGTTTAAATTCAGAATGCAATGGATATAAACCAAAATTTTCACGACGTACGTAAATTTGGGCTCTTGGTACAACAATGTAGAACAAGCACTGGCGTAATAGCAACTATCACCCCAAAATATGGGGCATATTTAAAAGCGGACAAGATGGCTATTATATCACTTGTCCCATCGATTTATTTTATATTCCTTTTATTCTAAAAGTTATCAAACAGCCTTCTTAAGAGCGATACGGAGTTCAGAGTGAGAACTGTTTTTGTGCTACACAAATTATCTCCCTTGACATGTGAGGTTATGTATATATTTTCTCAATGATGAGAAATACAATTGTGCTCGCCTCTACTATCATTCGAACCACTGAACTATACACAACTGAGCTCATTCTCAAATATAATCGATTCTACTTCCTACATCGAGACATTAACTCTAAGATACACCCGATCCATCTTGTTTCGCACTTCTTTTATTTGCTGGTCTGTGGCATATGTCGCCCCAAACTATGGGCGGAAATTTATGCGCGATGGCCTGGAATAGCGTACAAGAGTTGTCTTAGTCTCGTCCAGTATAGACACTCTCGCGAGAATACGATTGCAACTGAGTTATGTATATACTTTAGAGTCAATATCTGGGGCGCTAGCAAGCTTATAACAACATGGCGAGAATGTTGAAAAATTACACGTTCACACTGATGCCTTGGCTTGGTATTATTTCTTGTAAAAGAGAGCATATTCTCCCGGCTGTGGTATCGTTTATCTCCACTTTTCCCCATACATATAACCAATACAAAAAGTAAAAGACGAAATCAGCCAAACAACAAAAATTAATAAATAACAAACACAAACTGGATAACAGCTTTTTTCATAGTTATAAAATAAAACCAACTTTTGATAAAAAAATTTTTGTCATAATAAATACAAACCAAACTTAGATAACAGTTTTCTGTCATATTGAAAACAAACAAGGTCTCGATACCCTTAATAGATCCAAAGGTATCTGACATAGATACTTATCGCATATACAATAGATAACGTTCATATATTGAAACGGAGTATCTTAAAATTAAAATCGATATTTATCAACTAGGTCAGTGTAACTGAACTGTACGTTTTTTTGCTACGAAAGATATACAAACAAATATATATCGACCTACCGAAACAAACCGTTTTATGTTCAACATAAGACTTGTGTGGGCGAAAACTTCTATTGATTTAACCTAAGGCGTTTGCAATGAAATAACAATAATAAAGTCAATACACCAAAACGTCACATGCTAAATGAATACAAGCCGTCATGCATATACAAGCGTTATGTTCGACATGTTTCACAAGTATACAAATATATTGGCTCTATTTAAGTTCATTAGACCAATTTTTTCGAATAGCGAATAGGATACATATAGGCGACCTGCACCAGACAAAATGTTCGGCTGAGTAATCTTTTTTTTAGCGAAATTCATATTTTGGTAGTGAATCCGGAATAGGTCAACTTCTGCTATTAGCTCAGTGTCTACTTCTTAAACACTCTTAATACAACGAAATAACTTTGCCCCTAACTGAGCCCCTCGGAGTTGATAACTTCATGTCATAACACAGATCTTGATAACATACATTTATCTCTCTCGAAATCCCCTATGTCTACATCACGTGTTCTGGTCTAAGCTCCGTAATGTTTAGATCTCTACCTACAACAGAACCATAGCGAGGACTTGGTAGCAATGCCCGCCATGACGTGCTCTCCATCGCACCTCGCCAGCTCTTGCCTCCTGGTAATAGGGGTTGCTGTGATGGTAACTAGCGCCTCGGCGCCAAGAAGTTTATCTGGTAAATTGCTTGAAAATAGACATAATCCAGCGAAAGATGACGGCCACAATAGGATGGGATTACGATCCCACCCGATACAGTCCCTGCCCAGAGAACAGCCAAGTGGAGTGACAAAAGGTGCCCGCGCAGCTGTTAACGGGCCTCTAACACCAACACCCACTTCGGCTGCAGATTTCTTGAAAAGCCTTCTACAGGACAGAGAGACTGTCGATAAAGTAATACCTTTGTTCAATGTCTTGAAAAGTTTTGTGGATACTGAATGGTTTGCAAATCCATATTTACTGACGGTGCTGAACGATGGTGCTGCTTTGGTCTTCGGAGAATTGCCAACAATAATTGAAGGGAAATTATTCAACGGAACGGTTAACGCAATTTTTGATGCGTTTGGCAAAGTGAACTTTACAGGGTTGGAATCCGCGGATGCCGGGACCCTAGTCAAAGCGGTTCTTTCACAGTTACAATTTTCGGATATATTGAAGGAATATTATACCATATTGCAGCAAACAACCGGCCCCACAGAAAAACCGACGCTGTCCTACCAATTAAAATCTGCTCTGTTGAATTTCACGATGATCACATTACCTCAGATTGCCCGAACCCCCGTCGTTCAAGAAGTATTTGCTTTGGTTATGCGCGAGTTCAAAATGGTGAATTTCACCGGTGTTGATCAAAATCAAATGAGTCAGATTATATTGGCGATTGATTCTCAGATAAACTGGGACAGGCTTCGAGGTGGCATCTACGCTGATTTATCCAAACATAATCTGTTAGCTGATCCCTCGGCATTTTCAACAGTTCTGACGTCCACGCTACTCAACCTTACTCTTGGTACCATACCAAAAACTATCGCCAGACCATTGACATGGAAAATTTACAATATCATCATGGAAGATGTTTCGCAGGTTAATTTTTCGGTTGTGGACCCGGGGAATATTATGAAGAGCATAAAAGGTGTCCTTGGACAGCTTCATCCTAGTGTTGTATTAGCCAGGATAAGCGCACTACCGGAAATGAAGAATGTTGCTCAAGATATTCCTGCTGTAAGCCCCAAATGTGTTTCCGATACGTCATTTTTCATCAGCAGTTTGTTTTCTACAAAATCATGGGCATTGCGAAGTAAGTGTCATTTTCGCTTCATACGTGACGTCATAATCAGCCATTTTAAAGTGTAATTGTCAAAGTGCAATTTCGCTGAGAAATAACAAACACAGTTAGGCTATATCTTACGCTAAATAACGTAAGCGGAAGTTAAGTACCAAAGGCTTTCATGCTGCAGGAACAAATTATACATATGATTAAGAAAAAAGGTACTTAAGTATTTATAAAATATCGTTTGGAAGTTAATATGTGAAGTACAATTATTTTTCTGAACCTGAGAATACAAACACTATTATACATGGTTGAACTTTAGGTCCAGGCTGAAGGCTAGTCTATTATTAGAGCCCACTTATGATAAAATCTTCAGAGGCTTCTTTGATTTGCTTATTATATATCCATAAATACATCAATGCAATCAACTTAACATAGAAAAAACAAACACAGGTCTAATTGATATTCGAATCATAAGAGATAATGTCACGAGACGTTGACAGTTCACAGGAATAAGCTCACAGTACCTTTACAACCAGCTCGTTAATTAAGTAACTGGGTACATTGGTTCAATATGGCATTAATATAGGAGCCCGCGACCGTGGAGTAGTGGTTAGCGAGTGCGCTTTCTAACGTCTACTTCGATGTACCGTTCACGGGATCGAGTCCGTCTGTCTACCCTCAGTTATACGAGTGAGTCAAAATTAAGATGTGACTTCGGCAATCGCGGGGGTGGTTTTTACGAGGTTTCCTCCAGGTTTTCCACCATAATATAGGGCATAGAACAGTGCGAAGTGAACAATCCGTCGTCAGATAAGTGAAATACCCTTGAGTACGGATAAACCCCAATCAAACAATCATTAATATAGCATGATACAGCTGTAGCCTGGTGACGAGGACTTTTCTTGGCACACTTTGTTGAGTCGGGGCTTACTATTTTTCTTGGCACTTTGAATTAAGTCTGGTGTCCTGATTTATAACTAATTTTATAAGAACTAAAGAAGATAGACGGAGAATGAATCAGGTTAAATAGCTGGGTTTCTATTGACTTTGACATTTATGCCATACCAAACGGCTCAGTCTGCTTAGAAATCAAACAATCAAGTCACACGATTTGATCTGATTACAAATGATAAGAAACGTGGGTGAACAGTTTAGTCGAAAATAAAGAGACAAAAAGTTAAACATGATGAATTCATGACCACTGTCTTTCAGCTCTTTTTTTAAAACTTTGAGTAGTAAAGATCAGTATGTTCTCTTCTCTAATACTGTTACCGTTAGAGTTGCAGAAACTTAAGTTATCGAATAGAGCTAATAATTCCCATCTTGAGGTTTTTCTGTTTGAGGATCGTTATGTTTTCTTGGTGTACAGCAGTCATATAGGAGACTAAGTAAATTACCCTTGAACATTACGTTAAGCTTCAACCACCAGACGGAACAGCCGATTCAATTGACCGATTGACTAATGAATGAATGAATGAACGAATCAATCAATCAATCAATCAATCAATCAATCAATCAATCAATCAATAAATCAATCAATAAATAAATCAAAAAATCAATCAATAAATC
>JAVFBX010086606.1:0-16509 GCA_034783855.1 Mopalia kennerleyi | reverse complement strand
TTATTTTTACGGTAGTTGGTTGGCAGCATGAGCTGCCAGTAATCTACCGTCAAATTTACGGTATATAGTTAACAGTGAGGTCATTAATTCATGTACTGTAACTAATCTCGGAAACCTGTGATTTTACCGTTTCTAAACCGTCTCGACATTATGACTCCTTATTTCGAATATAAATGAGCACAGATTAAACTGGAGGACACATCAGAAGATTATATTTTTACATTTCTATATTCTATGTTTATTGTAACATTTATTTTACTTTATGTTTTGGTCTTGAGATTTTGGAAGTCCTGGACACAGACATAATTGTATATCCCGTGAAATAATGATTTATGCTCTTCGAACAGCTGACAGCCACGTAAAGTCGAACTTATTTATGTTCTATATGCAACAATAAAGGCACATTGTAAAATGTATTCATGGTTTTTATATTTATTTCACTGTATCAATCCCAGGATCAATCAAGCAGTCCGTCTAAGCTTTTCATTGGTTGGAATGTATCAATGAACAGATACCGACCAATCATCGTTGAAAAGCTCATCCATCCACCGGGAGAGATGAATCAAATATTTCAAGTCTGTATAACATTGATATGCATTTAAGGGACAAAACCACCTAACGCATGTTCTCGTTTTATCAAATATATTGTAGTCCCTTGACAGGTTGAGAATGGTATTATTTTCTAATGTCAGAGGTCAGGATGAAGCCTTCTGGGATTAATATCATTTCTGGGTATAATAGCCCCTTTATTGGAAGTTATGGCCAAAGGTCACAGTGTGTTAACGTAATATCACCACTTATTGGCAAGTAAATGTAATTGTTATGGACACATTCACTATTCCCATTTCTTGGCAAGCAAAGGCAATTGTTGTGGACAGTGAATATATGTCTTTTGAATTGACATTTATTGGCTCATTGTACCATTTCCAAGACTTCAAGGTGAATAACCCAAATACTGTACAGATAGTAGCAAATGTGTGATACCAACTGCCAAACCCTCTACAGGACTGCAGGCTATGCCAGGACCAACTGATATCGATTTGACTAAACTAGAGAACAGACTGATTCACGATTCATAGTCATCAGTGACCTAAAATTGATTTTCAGTCAGGACCTGGACTGGCCTTTTTCTGAGCTTATACTTGCTTTATGTCACGGACAAATGAACACTTAAATTAAGTGTCTTAACAGTTGTGGATTATAAAAAAGAAGGTTCTGTTAGCTCTTTTGTTTTATATAAACAACGTTTATTTGATTCTTGTCGATGGGGGTGTAGTTTTATTATCTGTGTTATTAGGCATATACACGTAGCGAAAAACAATTGTTCTTGAGCAAAATCATGACATGTTCTTTTTGTCGACATTGAAGTTTGTCGCAATTTATTTATCATGTAAAGAGTTCCATTACAAGCTACTTACAGGTAACTATGCAACAACTTTAAAGATTGACAAAATAAAATTGATAAAACAACAAGAATTATGCCAGTTTTATCCAACTGTTTATACCCCAACTATATTTTTATCATGTCGAAAATCTGAAGTCAATATTTTTAAGCTTTTAACTGGCTATATTCCTGTTAAGTCGAATCTCCATCGTTTAAAGATTACTGATAGTGAAATGTGTGAGCAATGGAATGTTGTACCATTCCCCGTTTTCTATTTAACGGTCGCTTATACACCGAACAACGCATTCGTCTTTATGGTGGACCGAAATAATTGGGTATTTGACACCCACACTCCAGGCCTCAGAAGTTCGCGAATTCCAATCCACGACGTACTACTGTTTATATGTTTCCTGATAGATGTACACTTTCTCCTGACTAGTTCGGGAAGATCTCGGCTAAAAGGCCTGTAAGTCCGTCTATAATTCGTTGATCAAATTACGAGTTCTGGGTTTATTCCCACAGACGCCATCACGTATAGACCGCGTTTAAAGGTTTTGTTGTAGTTGTTCTGAAAGGTTAGCTGTCAATCAGAGTTATGTATCAGTGGTTACTGGTCAGATTGATTGCGGGCTTTAGCAAAGATCGTCTCACCGTCGACAGGTCTGCATTGTCAATCCCTGTTATTGCACCAAACATTGGGGCGTTCTGTTCACATGACTCCTGTGGTCCAAGTCCAGTTTCCATCGAGAGAGATTATCCACTTATCTTATAATACCATCGGTTTAAACCATGACATGTAGCTAATTCTATAATGGAATAAGGTTTTGGTATCATAGCCACATAGTGTTGGACTATCTGATAATTTAGGTAAGTTTTTCTTATAAAGTTATAGAAAGTAAAATTGTAGTAAACCTTGACTTTTGTGTTGTATTTTTGTTAAGATGCGTATGAGTGCAATATTGGTCATCGGCAAAGCTATAGAATGGCATGCCTATACACCTTCAACAGACCCTTGGTTGGTACATTTTCTTCATTTGTTGTCAGACGGAAAGCACATTTTGTCAACTTGTATAGCTTTAAAGTTAGGTCCGTTGCTCCGTTTGGTGTCTGACGGAAGGTACATTTTATAAAACAAGTTTTAAGAATGAATATCTGAATAAAAACTCATTTGCTTTTAATATAAGTATTCTGATAGTATAGAGGTATGTTGATGTAGTGCTGTTCCCCATGGTATCAACCGTGTTTTAGAAAGACTGTCGTTTTTGTCTTGGTAGAATAATCATCAATGTGAACTCCTTGTCTTGTTAATTAGGAGCCAAATGAGATAACTAGCACTCTAAGGCGAACAAACAGACACCTGACTTAGATGATGAAAAAATCGATGTGCTGTTCGTGCTTGGTCACGGAGAAGACGTCTGTGTTTGTTAACGTCACTGCTGTGAGATAGTACTTTATATCTGAAACTTTAAAGCTCTACAAACATGCTTGTGGAAACCTGAGCAGCTGAACAAACCATTTGCCAGCTTTTATTGTCAATCAGTTAACGGAAGCCAGAACCAATTACCAAAATAGAAGCGACTTGCATCTCGTTAATTCTCGTTAAGGTGTGTAAACGACAACAGTCCATATGCCACCACATGAAGCTGACCTGTTTGTGATGTGGTTGTATTGCGTCCTGTTTTGGTACTGTTGCCAGTGTTGTCGAGGGTGGTTTCCTTTACCCACTGGGTTAGCACGCTGTCATGTCTGCGAATAACCCTTAAAATTGCCGTTAAACCTCAATCAAACAAACAAACGATCTATATTGTCATAACACGATTCTATGGATTTTAACTTCTATATTTATTGTCGAGCAGCGATTCAGTGCAGATACTAGCACATTCTCAAGCTTATCCATAGAATCGTTGTATATTAATGCTACCGCTTCTAAATGCCACTAAAACAAGTGGTCTATATATGTTAACGTACGCCATATTCTGTCATTTGATCCTTGTAAAATATAGATTCCGGTGTGTTCTTGCTGTATTGTCTCGTGTTTCTTGCTAGGGACTTACATTTTTATTGTATATTTTAAAAGAAAAGGTTGCTTGCCTCTATGGGGATTTGCACTCGAGTCTCTGGCCAACATGTTATTATTAAAAGTGTTAATTATGTTGTGTGAAATATCTTAGGAGTAATGAATATAAAGAGACAGAGAATCTAACACTATACATTGTCTTGGTGTAGTTCTGCTGAGTGGGTCCCGCGGCCATTGTCTATGGTGTTTACCGATGACTATCCTTTGATGCACCGTAACAGGATTCAGTCTCCCCGTGGACCTCTCGTATGTCACGCCAGCTACTCTCAGCATTCATGGAAATGGGTTTTTCGAGGTTTATTGCGTATATAAGTGTGTAAGCGAGGTCCTTACGGTAATCGCAGAAGGTTTTTACCAGGTTTCTTGTCGCTGTCGGCTTCTCGTCGTTTTTAATATAGACAGAGTAAGAAATAGACAATGATTGTCATAATTGAACTTCTTTTGAGAACGACGTTTAACACCGAATAAACTGTATATTTTACGCGAACCGTAGCACAACACTGTCGGCCTAAAATGATTTAATTGAGTATTTTTATTTTAACTAGATTGATTTGCTATATCCTCATCTGATTTCAGTAATCACTGTTGCCATCTTGCCCGTGTTGTAACACCAATATATAAAATGGCAATTCCTGACACAGGCTAAAAACATAATTGTCGATCGATATATATTGCTAACAGATACCGCTGAGAGACTTTACTTAAATTCATGGAGAAGTATGTTCTGTTCACTTTAAAGAGGGCCCTAGAGGGGGGAATGATTCTGGCTTGTATTGATGATGTTAAACTATATATGTTAGGCATATGATCAGTCTAATTAAAATCATATCTCAAAAAAGCTCCCCGTGTTTTGTTTGTCACTTATATTGAGGTCTAACGTAATCACCCCACCTACAATGTCGATTGGTTTCTTAAATTGACCAACCACAGAGTTGTTTCTCAATTCTGGTTTTTAAAAGCCGAAGATTTCCGCCGAAGAATCGAAGTTTCCCGACTGCGTATTTCTACATGACCAACGGATACATGCACGCACTATCGACAAATTAACACCATGTAAAAAACAAATTTTGAGTGGAATGTGATGTTTCCCTGTTTATATGCGGCTTACAACATTAACACAGATGAAAATCGGACAACTTCTGCTTGTTTTGGCTGAATTCGTTGTTTACCACAGCCTCGTGTTATATGTTTTTTTATTGAACAACTGAATCTGTGACCGTTCGTGAACCCCAGTTATATAGCTTGACCTAATTGAACAGCATTAGTAGAGTGATTGCCTTAGATCTCAATATAGCGACAGACAAAACCCGGGAAGCATTTTTGAGATCGGATTTTAATTAGATTGGCATTTGACAAATGACTGCCTGCATATAACATGTTTCATCAGGTCGATGGGCGCCGCCAAGTTTGACCAAATCTATATACCTGTGCCGCGGCTATTTACAAGATCATCGTGAAACACCCTAACTGTAGATCTACGAAGCAGATAATTCTTTCTTTCAAATATATTCTCTTTTCGCGGAGGAGTAAAGGAAATTAAAATCTGAATAATTCAACCAAGAGTTAAAAAAGAGGACATTATGGCATGGTAAAAAATTTGAGTTTTTCCTAAGGTATAGTCTCTTTCGACTCCCACACATTCAAACATGAAGTTCTTCGCTTGCCGATGCATTCAATCATAAGGTATGCAGTTTGGGTGAGATTGGTCAATTGTAAAGCATTTTGAGTTTTTTTCCAGTAAAATTGGAATCTCTTTAGGCTCGCACACATTCAAAACATGTAGTTCTTCACTTGCCGATTTATTTAATCTTCAGGCATGAAGTTTGGGTGAGATTTGTCAATTGTCTTGATATTTTAAAGTTACTCAAAGTGTGATATTTACAACACCAGGGTTTGTTCATTCTATATTTGTCCCTCAGAGAGTTTTATTGTCCCCTATTGTTGTAAAGCTAACAGCGGTGTGTACCGCGAGTCGTTCTTTGATATACACTTGCTTCTTATATATTGACACAGTACCACAGGAGTATTGATTTAGAAATCGTAACACGAAAAGTTAAGTTCGTTGCCAATATTTGAGTGTTATCGACTTTTTGAAATGGTTTTACAGATGTATCAAGACACTTTTCTCTTCCAATGTCTGATATACGTAGGCTACACTTTGTTGTAAAAGCTGTAAATTCCAATTCCCATCAGACCAATTTTTCTGTGATTTTTGCTTTTAGCATCCAAAGCCAGTTGAGTTCTCAGTGTTTGGTACCTCGTTTTTTCTTAAAGTCAAATTTATAGTCGTACTCGAATAGATATCACCATTTTCGGAAACACCTAAACCTAAATTTATTTATTTATTGCTTGGTGATTAGCGCCATACTCAAGAATATGTCAGTGAAAGAACAAGTGTGCTTTACCCTTCTTTGGTGGAAAACAGGAAAGAAACAATTCAGCCGTAACCGCCGTCAACGCAAGTTAACATTGGATAGCGAAACGTCATTTGTCAGTGTACCAGATTAACTGTTACTCGATACACACTGTTGGATCCGGTCTATCCCACATATCTGTGTTTTCTAGCAGATGGCAAATTACCTTCAGATCGCAAATTACCAACTGCCGCCTGAGCAACACCCCTTTATATTCCTTCCAAAAGTTAGCTCGATCTTACTCTTGAATTCAACAACAAATCCTAATAGAGACGATTCTATCAATTTAATTAACATAACAAAAAATATCCAAGCAAATTCCAGCATCGAAACTTCACTAAAGCTCATCAAACTGTAGAATAAGTGTTGTATCATTTTGTCCCAAGGCTGCTTTGTTATAATCAGATAAAATAACCCCTAATGACAATTTGTTTAATAGCTCGGATGGATGACTAGATCTGTAGAATGTCAGAATGAATACATAGGTATAGAGAGCAGACCTCCCATCCTGCAGATAATACCGGATGCAGTTCAGTCATCAGTGAACACGCCTTGGTTGTATTGAGCAGGATCGATATTTCTGGTTCCGGATAAGCTTGGTGTGTTTTTCCTGTTGTTAAGAATAGTTAACAGTAAAAAGCGCTGTCATATAGCTTAGATGTTTTATCCCCAGACCGATTTGATATCATAAAGAATTTGCAGACAGACTTAGACGCAAAGAAATGTTTATAAATTTGGTAATCTGAATATTTGGTTTCCAACTAGGCGTTCTCAGACCTTTTTGTTTGAGGAACATAAAACGTGATTATCTGGGCTGTGATCAATCAGCAACTTGGTCCATTTTTTACACTGTCTTTAATGGCAGCTTAATGAGAGTTGAAGTATTAACAACAGTGGTAGGCCTACGTGACCATTTCATCATCAACTTGATTCCAGTTAGACGTGTTTCATCATCTGTTTTTTTATTATCAAAGCCAGGTATATGTTTGTGCAGAGGAAACAAAAATATATATTAGAGTCACGGTAAATCCAAAGAAATCTTTACTACAGGATTGGCGGTAATCTGGAGTTAATCTTGCAAATTATTTAAGTCTCAACAAAAAGAGCACTAACCGAATCCTGAAATCGATGCCGACGATAAAGTTGTACATTTAGTTCAAATATTAATGTAGATGGCCCAATTTAACTCACCGACATTTCACGGCCAGTCGCACAATTGTCTCGACAAATGAAGGATGACGATAACCATTCCTCAATAATTGACAACGATCCAACTACAATAATCACGACGGATGGGTCATGATCCCATGTAGAGCCTATCACCCCACGATAATCCCTTCCAACTGACAATAACCGCGACTAATGGAACAAGGCCTCACCTATCCACATAATTCAGAATGGTCGATAGTTACGTGCGATCATGCACCTAATATTCTCGAGCAATCGACAACGACAATGACCATACCACATCACGATATGCCCGACCAATCGACGATGACCCTACCACCTCACGATAGTCCCGATCAATCGATAGTAACCATACCACGGCACGATAGTCTCGACCAATCTACAATGACCATACCACTGCACGATAGCCCCGACCAATCGACAATGGCCATTCCACCTCACGATAGGTCCGACCAATCAACAATGACCATACCACGATAGTCCTGACCAATTGACAATGTCCATACCACCTCAGGACCAATCTACAATGAAAAAAATAGAACAAACTTAACCACAAGTTTTGCTGGCATATATTTGTCCAAAACGGCTTTAGGTGCAAGTTTCTAAACAGAAAGGAATATTTTTGTTACGTTTGGATTAACATTTACTATATGTTGTTGTCCCATGTCGGAACATAAGTCGACTCTTGCCGTATCGTTGAGGAGATCCCCTGGTGGACTCGTTTGTGTGGGTTATCCTCGTTAAAGAAATAATAAATTAAATTAAATTAAATTGTCCAAGTATCTCAGAGATATCTTGGAATTGAATGAGAGAAATATGGCAAGAAATCATATATTGTCAACCGTGGGATATAGCTTTCACCAAATGGTCTTGCGCATTCATACAAAATAAGATAACAAACCAACGAGCTTCGTTGCATAAATGATAATGAAATAAAACACGAATAGAGAGGGAAACCTGTGCTATAGTGATTTAACCGAAAATATAGACCTGAGGACATCATCTCCCGTTGCAGAAAATTCAAAGAAAATCTATAATATATTTTTTCTTGTATCAAAACTTGGAAGTAATAAAATCAGTTAACGACTGTGTTCGTGTTATCCAAAAGTGTGGCCCCTTTACAATTTTGAGAATAGTATAATTTTCTAACGAATTGGCTCGTGATATCAAATATATTGTCATCCCTTTGCCAAGATGGGGATGGTATAATCTTCTAATGTCAGAGGTCAGGATGCAGCCTTCTGGGATTGATATCATTTCTGTGTATAATACCCCCTGTATTGGAAGGTATGACGAAAGGTCAGAGTGTGTTCATAATATTCACACTTATTGGCAACCAAAAGTAATTGTTGTGGACACAGTAAATGAATGTCCTTTGGATTTACATTTATTGACTTAAATCACATTTCCAAGACTTCAAGATGAATAACCCAAATACTGTATAAATAGTAGAAAATGAGTAATAACAACTGCCAAACATGCCAGGACCAATACTATCGATTTTACTCAACTAAAGACTATAGACGGCTTCACAGATCATAGACACCCGAGTCCTGAAATTGATTTCAGACAGGCATTCAACAGTCTTTTCTCTGATCTAACTTGCTTTATAGCTCTACTAAAGGACATCTTAAACTAAGTATTGTTACAGATGTTTATAAAAATAAGATTTTCTAAAAATGGTTCTTTGAAGAACTCTTCAAAAATGTCGTTGAAAAAATGCAAAACTTGCTTGGAAACTTCTCCCAGTTCGACAATCACAAAATGGAAAACATGGACGCTGGATTTCAAATTATCACGTGACCATCGACTTGTTTTCATTTCGCACGAAAACTATTTTCCGTAACAAAGAACCCTTTTTCACCACGAAGAACCTTTCGGTCGTTGATTTTGTCTGAAGAACCATTTACCACCATAGGTTCTTGTGGTAAATACATGCAAAGAACCATTTCCGAGCCTTTTTTTCTTAGAGTGTATAAAGGTGAACATTTGTTTTTGGGCAGAATCATTACATTTCTCTGGCGTCGCGAGCATTTCGGTATTGAACGTGCTTTAAATTTTCTCTATTAAGCTTTCTATTATAAACGCCTAACAGAAAATTAGTAAGAGAACCTTGCAACAACAATCGTTGCGGATCAATAGAGAAGATGATGTTTGTTGGTAAAATAATAATAATGTTCTGTTTGTTTAACCTTTTCTCGGGGGTATTTTACTCATATGACGACTGATTTTCCCATGCTTACCCTGCCTTTAGGTATAATAAGGTGGAAACGGGTGTGTGTGTTGGGAGGGAGAGGGGGGGATGTCTTAAAATCACCATCGCGATTGCGGGACAAAAATGTTAAAAATACGTAAACCGACTAAAGTATCGCTTATGTTGTTACCATTATTTCAGCTTAGATGGTCCTTTTCTCTGTTTATAGCTCTATTAAGGCAATAATTTCACGGAAATGGTGACTTATCGTTGTCATAAAACGCTGACTAATACTTCGCTAAGGCGACCACTCTCTATCAAGACGCTGGTAAGCATCGTTTGCAATTAAGTTTTTAGCTACATGTTAATAAACCGCACCTCATTCTTGAGTGACTAAAGTTTATCGCTCACTGAACGATCTGCATCGCGTTTTATGTTCCCAAATAACCGTGCACTTTTAGGAAGTATGTAATTTGCTGATCACACGAAGTTCTACGTTTATAGACTCCGTCACGTATATACAGTCTTTAAATTGCTTTCTTGTAGTTGTTTTGAAAGGTTAACTGTCTATCAGGGTTATATTTCAGTGGGGGCTGCTCAGATGGATTGTGGGTGTTTGGCAGAGATCGCCCCACTGTCCACAAGTCAGGCCAAATCTTGTTATTGCACCAAACATTAAGGCGCTTTGCTTCCTTGATTCCTGTGATTTTAGTCGAGTTTCCTTCGAGAGAGATTATTCACTAATCTTATAATACCGTCAGTTTTACTCATACCATGTAGTTAATTAAATAATGGAATAATGTTTAGGTCTCATAGTCACATGCTCAAAATTGTGATCACTAAAATGCTTAGTAGATAGACAAATCCCATTAGATAATTGTCATGTTTGTTTCGAGCCGTGTTTTCAGTTTTGTTAGTAGCTACATGTATAAAAAATTTAATGTAAACAAGGCAGTGTGTTCATTCTAGTAGTTTTGACGCAGTTATCACCAGTCATGCAGTAACTTGTTTACTTGTAGCTTGCTTACATACTGAACTTTCTATAGAATTCTGTGAGGCCGTTATCACAGTTTATTTACTTTCATTGTTCCAGTAGTTTCTCTGACCCTGAGCTTATTGTTTTCAAATCTTTTGATTGGGTAAAATGAGATTTTCCAAAATGTTTTATGTGATGTTATTCTAAAATTTTATCTGGAAAGTTCTGCATCTTCTTATAAAAAGGAGATCGAACGTATGATTTTAGGGAATCAGTCACTACTCAGTCTAAAGAGTGTTCAGCCAGCCAAGCCAACGGATAAAGAGATAAGTAAACTGATGAATTTGGCTATTTGTAACTACAGCATTTTATTTCATTGAATTCTGAACCTAGCCTGGGTATCTCTGTAAGGGGATAAATACTGGATCTGGGCATACCTGTATTATCCTGTTGTGGATACATTATTATATACACCTGTCACTTTGGGGATATGGTGATTACCCTGACGCACTTGGACTCAACTATAAGGCAGGTTTAAAAGCTCATCCATTGTATGGTTTATACTAGTATACGCCAAATATTTTAATTGTCTCTTACAACCAGTTTTATTTCTTTAAGTTTTCTGCCATTGTATACTATACTGCATACTATATTGTTCTTGTTATTTTACAATAAATATTGTAAATAAATAAAATCGTTGATCGTTTTCTTTCTGTTTGGTTTCTAACGTAACAGAAATAATATACTTCCAATGCCGCCGTTATAATCTCGATACGGTTGCTGTGCCCTTTGTAGACTGTACATTTCCTGATATAAAAAGGTATCGGAAGACGTGGTCTTGTCTAAATGTCGATACCAAAAAGGGAAAGAATGTTTGGATACCATTAGCAGTAGGCGATAGGAACTGATAGATGAAGATAAAGAACTCTAAAACTCTTTAGGTCAACATAACCTCAGATTTCTAAGTATTATGCCTGTCCACCAATTGCCTAACATGTAAAATAAATGGACAATTTTCAACGGGAAATGGAATCAGCTGTAGGCCTATCGTCAATGCAGTGTCTACTGGTCATTAGCAAGGCAAACGAAACTGCCAGTGTAAGCGGTCTGCTTGGTAAAACATATGACGTTATTTCCCACACCGAGGAGCGGTACTTCTTGGTTAGTAATACCGGTTCCGGTAAACTTCTGTCGTTTTAAAAACAAAGTGTTTAACTTTGTCTGTTATCTTCTTTCTCGTAGGAAGCTTGTTTACTAGTTTTTGGTTGGCAGAAACATCGGTGCAAAAATATACATCAGGACACCGCTTCATGAAGTGTGTGCTGATAACGTCATCTAAGTAAATAAAGCTATGGTTTGAGATTTAGTGTCAAATGACATGCTTATATACAGCTGTGCCCGACTCTTGGTGAGGTCCGTTGCTGTCCGACGGAAGGTCACTTTTAGAAAACATGTTTCAGGAAGTGAATATCCGAATTAAAACTCATTTGCTTTTAAAATAAGTATTCTGATAGCATAGAGGTTTGTAAATCTATTACTGTTCCCCTTGGTGTCAACCATGATTTAGAAAGAGTGTCGCTTTTGTCTTGGTAGGATAATCATCAATGTGAACTCCTTGTCTTGTTAATTAGGAACTAAATGAGATAACCAGCGCTCTAAGGCGAACATACAGACACCTGACTTTGATGCTGAAAAAATCGATGTTGTTCGTGCGTGGTCACGGAGAAGACGTCTGTGTTTGTAAACGTCACTGCTGTGAGACAATATTTTATGTCTGAGACTATAAAGCTCTACAAACATGTCTGTGGAAACCTGAGCAGCTGAACAAACCATTTGCCAGCTTTCATTGTCAACCAGTTAACGGAAGTCAGAACCAATTACCAAAATAGAAGCGGCTTGCATCTCGTTAATTCTCGTGAAGGTGTGTAAACGACAACAGTCCATATGCCACCACATGAAGCTGATCTGTTTGTGATGTCGTTGTATTGCGTCCTGTTTTGGTAATGTTGCCAGTGTTGTCGAGGGGGGTTTCCTTTACTCATAAGGCTAGCACACCGTCATTTGAGTGAGAAAAAAACCCTTAAGTTTGCCATTAAACCCCAATCAAACAAACAAACGATCTATATTAACATAACACGATTCTTTGGAGTTCAACTTGTATATTTATTGTCGAGCCAAGTTTCACTGCGGATAAAAGCCCCTTTCTCAAGCTTATTCATAAATCGTTGTATATTAATGCTATAGCTTCTAAATGCCACTAAAACAAGTGGTCTATATATGTTAACGTACACCGTATTCTGTCATTTGATCCTTGTAAAACTTGGATTCCGGTGTGTTATTGTTGTATTGTCTCGTGTTTCTTGCTAGGAAATTTTTAATGTATATTTTGAAACAAACGGTTGCTTGCCTCTATGGGGATTTGCACTCGAGTTTCTGGCCAATTTGTGAGAAATTTCTTAGGAGTAATAAATATAAAGAGACATAGAATCTTACACTATACATTGTCCTGTGTAGTTCTGCTGAGTGGGGCCCGGGGCCATGGTCTAGGATGTTTACCGCCGACTATCCTTTCATGCACCGTAACAGGATTCAGTCTCCCCGTGGACCTCTCGTATGTCACGCGAGCTACTCCCAGCATTCGTGGAAATGGGTTTTTCGAGGTTTATTGCGTATATAAGATGTTAGGCGAGATCCTTGCAGTAATCGCAGTAGGTTTTTACAAGGTTTCTTGTCGGTTCCTCGTCGTTTTACATAAGGCAGAGTAAGAAATATATAATCGATGGTCATACTTGAACTTCCGTTGACAACACCGTTTAATACGTAATAAAATGTATATTTTACGCGAACCGTAGCATAATCTGTCGGTCTATAATGTTGATTTACGTGGGCATTTTTATTTAGATATATTAATTTGCTTTATTCTCATCTGATTTTAGTAATCACTGTTGCCATCTTGCCCGTGTTGTAACACCAACATATAAAATGTCAATTCCTGACACAAACTAAAAACATAATTGTCGATCGATATATATTGCTCACAGATACCGCCGGGAGACTCTTTTTAAATTCATGGAGAAGTACGTTCTGTTCAGTTTAAAGAGGGGAAAATGATTTTGGCTTGTATTAAACTATGTTAGGCAAACATATGACTGCCCGCATGAGACATGTTTCATCAGATCAGTTGGCGCCGCCAAGTTTGACCAAAACTACATACTTGTGCCGCGGTTATTTACAAGGTCATTATGTAACACCGTAACTGTAAATCTACGAACCAGATAATTCTTTAAATATTTAAAAACGTTTAGGTTCGCACACATTTAAAACATGAAGTTCTTCAGTTGCCGATGTATATGTAATCGTAAAGCATGAAGTTTGGGTGAGATTTCTAAATAGTCTTGATATTTTAAATTTACTCCAAGTGTGATATTTATAACATCAGGGTTTGTTCGATCTATAGTTGTCTCTCAGAGAGTTTTGTTGTGTAACAGCCGTGTGTACCGCAAATAGTTCGTTGGTAGACACATGCCTCTTATATATTGACACACTAACACAGGAGTATTGATTTAGAAATCCTAAGATGAAAAGTTAAGTTACTGACTAATATTTGCGTGTTATCGACATTTTAAAATGCTTTTACAGATTTATCAAGACACTTTTCTCTTCAAATGTCTGATATACGTAGGCTTCACATTGTTGTAAAACCTGTAAAACCCAATTCCAGCAAATCAATTTTGATGTAATTTTTACTTTCACATTTCAAAGATAACACAGTTGAGTTTTCAGTGTTTGGCATCTAGTTTTTGTTTGGTCAAATATTGAGTCGCACTCGAACAGATATCACCAGGCAGAAACATTTTCAGAAACAACTAAAGCTGGATCTATTTATTCATTAGCTTGATGAATATCGTCATAGTCAATAATATTTCAGTGAAATAACAACTTAGCGTTACCCGTCTTTGGTGGAAATCAAGGAAGAAACAATTTAGCCATATTCACCGTCAACGCAAGTTAAAATTGGATAACATTTGTCTGAGTACCAGATTAACTGTTACTCTATACGCACAGTAGGCTCCGGTCAATCCCACACATTTGTGTTTTCCAGCAAATGGCAATTTGCCTTCAGATCGCAAATTACACCTGGGCAACACCCCTTTATATTCTTTCCAAAAGTTAGATCGATCTTACTCTTGAATTCAACAACAAATCCTTATAGAGACAATTATATCAATTTAATTAACATAACAAAAAATATCCAAGCAAATACGAGCATCGAAACGTCACTATAATTCACCAAACTTTAGAATAAGTGTTGTATCATTTTTTCCAAGGCTGCTTTGTTATAATCAGATTAAATGTTCCCTAATGATAATTTGTTTAATAACTCGGATGAATGCACTAGATCCGTAGAATGTCAGAGTGAATTCATAGATATAGAGAGCTGGTCGCTAATCCTGTAGAGAAAGCCGGATGCTGTTCAATCATCAGTGAAAACGCCTGGGTTGTATTGAGCAGGATCAATATTTCTGGTTCCGGATTAGTTTGGAGTGTTTTTCCTGTTGTTAAGAATAGCCAAAAGTAAAAAGCGCCGTCATTTAGTTTAGATGTTTTATCCCCAGACCGATTTGAGATCTATAGCTAAAAGTAAAAAGCGTAATATAGCTTACATGTTTTATGCCGGGATCGATTTGACATTAAACAGAATTTGAAGATAAGCATAGACGTAAAGAAATGTTTATAAGTCTGGTCATCTAAATATTGGTTTCCCACAAGGCATTCTCAGACCTTTTTGTTTGAGAAAACATCAAACGTGATTATCTGGGCTGTGATCAATCAGCAACTAGGGTTTGGTCCATTGTTTATACTGTCTTTAATGGCAGCTTAAGGAGAATTAAAGTATTAACAACAGTGGTAGGCCCACGTGACCATTTTATCATCAACTTGAATCCAGTAAAACGTGTTTCACCATCTGTTATTTAGCAAAGTCATGTATTTATATATTTGTGCAAAGGAAAGAAAAATTGGATATTAAAGTCACGGTAAGTTTCAAGAAACCTTGACTACAGGATGAGCGGTAATCTGGAGTTGATCTAGCAAATTATTTATGTCTCATCTACGAAAGCACTTTAATACCAAATCCTGAAATCGATGAAGACGATAAAGCTGCACATTTTATAGTTAAAATATTAATGTTGATGGCTTAATTTGACTCACCGACTTTTCACCGGATGGTGAACAACCCCGACTAATGGAACAAGGCCTCGCCTACCTACATAATTCGGAATAATCGACAGTTACGTGCGAGCATGCACCCAATATTCTCGAGCAATCGACAATGACAATGACCACCTCACGATATTCCCGACCAATCGACAATGACAATACCATCCCGCTATAAACATGGCCAAACTTTCACCTTGTCTGTCCACAACCATTTCATTTAGGATAACAGAATGCTTCGGAGTTCACAAGTATTATATGTTGGTGTTTACACGCTACCACTCATCTCGCATTACTTTGCCAGTTTTCAATATGAATTTAATCTTCATCCGTTGATGCCACACAATCTTCGAAACGGGTAATCGGATTACAGATATATGTAAGTTTAATTCAACACTTAAGTCGATCATTATCGATTCACACCGTCTCATTAATATAGACAAAGGACCAGAAACAACAGAAATAGACAGGGAAACTTATTGTTTGTCACGTTAGACCTGGGATTACAATATATGGTAATATAATATGCCAACAGTGTAGGCATATGTTTACTGTAGCTGGATAAGTGTTATTTGTTTGATAATTTACGATCTGTGTTTGATGTGTTGTCGGATATATTACAATCATCAGTTCCAGCTCGATGTCACCAACAAATGCTATTGAAATAGAAACTTGATATGTTTACCCGGGCTATCATACATGTTTATGGATGACCAAAGTCACTTTTATAATGATATCCTAGTGTCCAATTAAATGGATGAACGGGCTTTCAGGAATCCAAATTAAGGAACCTAATATAAGGTATAGCGGCTATCAGATTAGCTGCCGGTCACATGTGTAGACCGTTTTTTCCCTGTGCGCAGAGCATCCTTCACAAGATCAGTCACAAGTTCAGGGCGCTGAAGTCAGTACCTTGTGTGGCCACCGTCGTAAACGTCTGTTCAGTTCGTCCGAAAGATGCTCAATAGGGTTAAGATCTGGTGATCTTGATGGCCATGGCAACACATTAATGTTCTCATCCTCTAGGTATTCCACTGTTAAACGTGCCGTATGCGGCCT
>JAVFBX010086496.1:0-28877 GCA_034783855.1 Mopalia kennerleyi | reverse complement strand
TTGGTTTAGATTTATACTTTTCTGCACATAGACGAAATACAACAGGTGTTCTGAAAATCGACCAAGGGGTCCAGCAAGACCGTAAGCCAAAATTTGTTAAACATCAGTGTATCGTTAATCGCCTTATCTATATCGATTTAAATATAGGGATGCGCATTGTCTCTATATTACTTTTCCTGCACTCATTTTCTGATAGTATGTAGGCTACCACATGCTGCATGTTGACATATGCCAGGTCGGTAATAGTTAACAATACGGACTGAATACTTTTCAACTTCAAACCTTAAATTAATTTGTCAACAATATATTAGCTATTGGGCGTGTGAACTATGATATTAGTATGTGTCAGGAGCAACCTATTGGCACAGATTATATCTGGCAGGCCGTGTTTGTATACATGAGTATAACGAAAGCTATCCCACCCTTTAAACTATGACCCAGTTGAAAACCATTGGACAAAGGCTACACGCAGTTTGTTCTGTAAATATTGTGCAACCCTTCCACTGTATGTACATTTAAAACTGACTATATAGAGTTTTATCATTTTCTACCAAACAGAAAACAAGCTTGTGTCTGGCTTATTACCACATGACCTATTACATTGAGTCACCGTTGACATTTCCTCACCTTACCTTCACCTTAGGATTATCTTATTAGTGATTCACAGTCCTTGGTACCACGATTAAAGGTATACAATACCTGTATATGTACATACGCCAACAGCGTAATAGCTATTGAGCGTAAGTGTGAACTGTGTAGCTGGGATATGTGTATGTGGTAGGAGCAACCTGTTGGCACAGATTACTTAGCAGACATGTGTATAAAGAAAGCTCTACCAATGAGTCAATGTTTTTGTGATTGGGGTTTAACGCCGTACTCAAGGTTATAAAGTCACTTATATGACGAACGATTGTCAAGAATAACCCCTTGATTGTCGAGCCGCATCGTGTGACTCGCTCATATGCCTGATGGTCGAAATGCGTGGACGACACATCGAAGTAGGATTAGTATGAAGTCAATCTAACCACTAAACCACGGCTCCCTTAAACACTAACGTGTATATCTTCAGCGAAATTCAATAAACTCTAGTGAACTCGTTAGCCCTATCCACATCGGAAGTACCTGGCTAAAGAAAAGGAAACAAATCCAAAGAACGAACACAAGCTGAATACTGAAGAAAAAACCCCAGGTTTCTCTAATAGTTAGCCAAATCTGGGTCATATATTCGTATGCTATCCTTTATTCAAAATCAATTGACGGTCCAATCCTTTTCACAAAGAAAACGTTTAGGCATGAGATTTTATCGTGGGAATCAAATCCTTTGTAAATACAAATCAGAAAAACGGGCCAGACACTTTCATGTTGAATGCCATTTGATTAAAATCTTCGTATAATTGTCGATAATACTTGATGGTTACAAATTAGAATATTTTGAGCTTTGCACACACTGATATTTTTTTTCTTAACTAAACTGTTTTTATATATGAATTAACTTAAACATTTCGCTAAACGATGACAAAAGGTATTCGGGACCGATGCGTATACTGAGATAGTTCATCTGGGTTGTGTTTCTGACTCGCCGATCAAAACCAGAGGGGATGCTTCTAACCACCGCTTTAGTCACTACTGTTGTTCTCATGAAACTCTTTTCATATTGTTACTTTTCAGTTTATTGTTTTGGCCAGAAATATACCGATCCCCATATCGAAATTCATCCTAAATTTGCGGGCGCAATCACACTAGATGAAACATTACATAGTATACTTCATATACTAATCCCTATGTAGTTTGATTTTAGATTTGAGTAAATACAGACCTTCGGGAGCAATGTCTGACTGCTCTGTGTTTGTCTGGTGATGTTTTTGTCGCGATACCTATAGTAGCAAATACCAAGAACTACTTCAACTTCTGTTTGTCTAAGATCAATTGTGAGTCTCGTTTAGCACAACACTATGCCTGGACGCCAACGTCAGGCGGGAAACATGATGACCCTCTCTTCTTAGAGTTTGTATTAAAAACATTCCCTCATTTCCAGAAGTCCAGCCATAGTGTACTCTAAAAATTTTTGAGCCACATAAAGTTTAGAAATAAGTTATAAAGTAATTGTTACTATAACGTCTTATATAAGTATTTGAGATGTGCGACCATATCAGATTTTAGCAGCTGTTTAGTGCCGGTAAACGAGTTAAGTCATGCATTACTTGGATTTGGGATGTTACATTGACTGGCATCATCCGAACACATATTATCTCTATTTATATAGACTCCTATCGAGAGACAAGGCGACAAACGCTGCTTAGTCGATTCTGACCTAGCCTCATAAGATGGATGTCTCTTTGCAGCATACACCCAAAATCGTGGGAACCCCAGCGTATCAGCGACGCTCTATTGCACAACAGCCACGTGTTTTTGTTAGGACTCCAACATTTGATTAAACCCGTCGATGTTTTACCTCCATTCCTTACGTGCAGCCCGCCTGCGTTGAAAAGTTAAATGGGACCTGATCGTTCCAAAATGAGACACCAACAAATAGAACAACGACTGAATTTGGATATGATGTAAACTGAGAACACAAATACTGCGCTTAATCGTGTTTATAAGTTGATTGAAGCACTACTTTCGCCATTATTTTTGCCTCCTGTATAGCATGTCAGGACATCCTTCGACACTTTCCGTACCGGTACAGTTGTGTAATGTTAATCGTCGGATGTGTTTTGCGCACGCGGGGAAATCACTCAAAGCACTCGTCGGATTTGTATTTTTTTAAAACATCAAACATGCCCGTTTCTCGGTTAAAACTACATTTAAACAAAGCCCTGTTTTTTTAATTTTTTTTATGTAATTCAACACGGGGGAGGATTATTAAAAAGTACTTATGTATAATTCCTCATCGACAAGATGAGTTTTGGTCATCCACCTAGTTTTCTTGGATACAACGAGATAATTGTTTAGCTACCATTTCGTTAGCTTAAAGCATTGTCAGAAAACGCCACATTAAACCATTGTTTAAGTAAAGTCTCTGCGTTAGCCGCAAGACTAATGGAATTTTAACGTATTTCTCTACGTTTATTTCCTCAATCTAGACAACAAATTGACAACAGACTAACAGAACCACAACGATAGCTTTTTACAGTTCAAATTAGATGCTTGAGTCAAACAAATGTAACTACATGTTCAATTTGGTAAGAACGGCACACACTTTCTTGTGTTAATGGTATTCAATTATTTGTTTTCAAGTTGTACTAGTAACAGTATTTGGACAGAATCAATTATTTGAAAATGTTGGTCAGAAAAAGACGACTGATCTGTTGAATAGCACCGTTTGAATACTTAAGAAAGAGAATAAAGATTTCACTATCATAAAGTTTTTAATTTGTTGAAGATCAAAGTTTATTTGAACAATTTACTTGGTTTAGCGAAGCATGCAGAACAAATGTGGCCTTTGGCGATGTCACTGTTACCAAGAACTTAAGTAACCTATTTAAAAACAACAAATCGAAAATATGTGTCGTTGTTTCATGGGAGGTAAATCTCATAACATACATGATAAGTGGCGTTAACCACAATATGTGTTCATTGTTGGCAAAAGTGATTTGTAAACGGCTTTCCGATTGACTTATAGTCCAATAAAATGTTTGTTACATATATGTGGTCAACTGGAGCTGGGTGTTCTGTCTTTGGACCTCTTGAGATCTTCTACGGTGTAATTACTTTTCCACAGCAGGCATGTGTCTATTCCGCCCCTCAGACTGCGACTAAGATCAAATTAATTTAGCTTTGTTTGATTTGGGGTTTTACGCCTTATATAACGTTATTTCACTTATATGACGGCACGTCTGCCTAATGGGTAGAGCAAAGCGCATTTGACGCCATTAGCAACTAACAAACGATTTCAAGACGCATTGCAATTACACAACAAACAGGTCAGCTTCGTGTTTCCTCTTCTATCACAGAGCAACAGCACAATAGCAAGCTCCGTGTATTAGCTCCGTCACGTGAAAAAAATGTCAATTATGTCAGTCAAAGCAAACAATCAATTCATGCTGTAAAAGATTGTTTGTTTGTTTGTTTGATCGGGGTTTAACGTCGTACTCAAGGGTATTTCACTTATATGACGACGGATTGTCCAAGTAACAATGTTCCTGGTCTAATTACGGTGGAAAACCGGGAAGAAACCTCGTAAAAACCACCTCCGCGATTGCCGGAGCCACATCGTGTGACTTACTCATATACCTGAGGGTCGACAGACGGACTCGATCCTGTGAACGGTAAATCGAAGTTGGCTTCTGTAAGCGCGCTCGCTAACCACTAAGCCACGGCCGCGGGCATGCTGTAAAAGAAGAAATTATTGTAATAGCCAGCTTTTTGTCAATGGTGCTGTACTGCCTGAGGAGCGTCGAAAGCCATGGGCCACCCCGGAACCTCGCCGTGTGACTCATTGATATACCTGATAATCGACAGAAGGGCTAGGTGCTGTGAACGGTACATCCAGGTACGATTAGTATGTGCATTCACTAACCACTAAGTCATCTCTGGTATAGAGAGATTCTGTCAATAAAACCATATACATTGACTGGCCTTCATCACACATTAGCGTGGACGCGATGTTTTACAGATTTTCAGGATTGATATAAAGTAGAACTTACCATCGGCTCAGGAAAGACAGTGTGCGCTACCCAGATGTGTACAGCCAGACAACCATCTGTTGCCAAACACTAGGATAGTACAATGTGGTCGACAAAACATCATCTACTTAGCATATAGGTATACGTTATACAGTGAAAATCTTATGTTTACGCCGCCCTACTTTGCGACCCGCTACTCGCTCTTTGTGATGTCAGACATTGCTAAGCTGAGTTCCTCACTCCCAATACAGCAGGGGCATAGAGTCATTTATGAAATCCGTTTTAATGTTAGCAATGGTCGTATTATAAACTAAAGAAACTTAAAGAGTCCAATGTCTTTTGTCCGAAGGATTGTTTGGGAAGCTCTTTGTCTTCGCACGCCGTCATATGAGTGTAACAACCTGACAATCATTTATGTTTCCTTTATCGATTAATGTATATAGTTTACACATTAACCAATTTCCAATCAATTTCCAACGTGTCTACCAGTTTATTTTCTTTAATAACGGGACCAGTTCTTAGCCTCGTTTAAGTTCGGTTTTTCGTTTACTGTATGTTACATGTAATGAGTTTAATCGATTCTTTAAAGAATAAATAAAGGTGATTCAATAGCATCAGATCAATCAGGTATCGGTTCCACAGACTGTCAGCCCTTGTACAACACGTGACGGTTAAAAGAACTGGACAGTATTAAAATACTTCTGTATAATTTATCGTCCACATGATGAGTTTTGTTCAGCCAACCAGTTTTGTCTGGAGATAGCGAGATAAGCATTTCATACATGTAGCAGATTTAATAGCATAAGCATTGTCAGAAAACCAATGTTTAATTGTCATCTCTATTGGTCTTGTTCATAAAGCTAAAAAGGTGTCTGTGGAATATTATAAATAAACTTGTATGAAGCGCAAATAACACTAAACTTTTATCGATTATTGAAAAAGTATGCTTATCTTTCTGACCCATGCAGATTAAATCGGAAATAAACTCAATTCTATTTTTTATCCATTCTGTCAAAAGACTGTAACCACCGGTTACTCCTCAGCTTGATTTCACATATATTTCGTCTTAAGAAACTATGAAAAGCACAGGCACTAACACAATTATCCAAACAAGTAAATGCCAAAATAAAATCTCCAAGCATAACTTAAATACTTAACATAACAGTAGTTCAGGAAAAATTCTTAAAATGAGGACAAAATCTCAAATATATCTATTACATAAAGCTAGGACCCTGGACAATACAGGAAGTTATAAACCCATCTGTATCGTATCAACTATTTCCAAACTGTTAAAGCGTCATATTCATGACTGGACATACACTCTTATTACGTCAGAATACTTTTAGTTGAATTACAATCAAGGTTTCCATCAAAACATTCAGGTCATGCCTCCTTAACCACTCAAACCTGACAGAAAGCAATGCATAACGATGAGATAATTGGGTCTGTAATGATTGATTTTAAAAAGGCATATGACTTGATAGATTATAAGATCCTTTTACAAAACTGTTGATATTTGGAGTAAGTATTAGCGCTTTAAAATAGATGACGTCCTTCCACAACAATGGGTAACAACAAATTTCACAAGAAAGCACATTATCTGATGTACGTTTGGTATGTTCTGGAGAACCAAAAGGGGCCATGCTTAGGACCGTACTATATTTAAATTGTACATGAATGACTTTGATATATGTATTGAGATTGTAATATTGAAACTTATGCAAATGACAGTAACGATCCACTATTCCTCCAAAACTATATCTCAAATTGAAACAAAGCTTCATAATTCTGTATTGCATTGCTTTGACTGGTGTAAAGATAAGAAAATGTTTAAAAAGCCGGTCAAGACAAAACCTATTATACTAGGATTTTCTCAAAAGTTAAAGAATATACACACCCACAAAAAATCATTAAATACTTGGGTCAAAGATATTTTGATTGAAACTATCAAATGTATAAAACCACAAAGGACTTCGTTAATAACAAAAATACTAAACCATGTTTGTAAAATTTTGTTTCTATACTTTTAACAATTTTACCTAAACATAAATCTTCGTTACCACAGCAGTCAGGGATATTTTTTGATAACGGATCTCGCTTCATATAAACTACTGCCTCATAATCTATGGAAACTGTTCAAAACAACTGCTTAACTGATCAAACCAGTTCCAAAAAACTGCTGGTCGGATTAAGTTTGGACCGGCTTAAAAAAACAATCTAAAGATCTTTGTCAAAAGCTATGATGAGCCGCTATCTTAGATCAGCTATGGAGGTATAGCAGTATACTATACCTCCATGGATCAACCTTATCTTCTAAAAGCTTACAAGTTTACAAGTCGCTCAAACATCTTAGTCCCCAATACATACAATATTTGTTACCCATTACTATTCTCAAAATCGACGATGTGCTTCAATTAAAAGGTTAAATATCCCTTTTCGACAAGCAGAAATGTCTATCATACTCTTGCCCAGTTATTTGGAATGCTTTGCACAAAAATGTCAAAAGGCAAACTGTGAGGAAAAGTTAAAGCAAATACTTTTGGAAGAGTTGATTTGCATGTACTTCTTTTGACAATTACTGAAAAATTATATTTCCAGTGTCATCTTATTCAGTCTCCTTTCTTTATAATTGTTGAGACCTGTGTATTTTGTACATATTATTATTATCGCTATTTGAGTGTAATGCAGGTATTAACTGCAGACTTATATCATTAATGAACTTTACAATGTATATTTCTCAACGTTTTTCTATATTTTTTTCCATAAATTTATCTCTAGTACCAAACAAATATAACTACATTTTCCAACTAGTAAGGATCCAACACTGCCACCTGTTTCAAGGACCTATATATATTTTGAATAAATGAAGAAATATATGCATATAAATTCGAATCACGGTGGAGGCAAGAACACTTTTATCGCCTCATTTATTCACAATATATTAATAATATATTAAGTAGAAAACTGTATTTTTATTAAAGCTTGTAAATAACTATGATTGGCATAGTTTTAAACACAACATTTACAATTTTAGATCCACAATGAAACATTTAATTTAATGACATATAATATTTAAGCACATGCGTGATTTTGATTTAAATCATCTTTAAATATTAAATATTATATAAAAGAGTTTGACAGTATATTATTCTTGTTACAGCTAACCTGAAATACCACTGAATGTGGCGTGAAACACTATTCCATAAATCTAGATGGCAAGGAAAGGTGTTACAATAACAGCCTGTAGTACGTTAATAATCTCCTTACTCACAATATGTGCACTGAGTATAAAAGGTGAATTTTAAACACCTTTGAACCACCTCTACTTCTATAATTTGTAAAAAAAACGTCTGGTCTGTAATAGCTTTGTTAGAATACTTAAGAATCAGAATAAAGATGCCGCTATCAAAATTATTTTAACTTGTTGAAGATTAAAATCTATTTACTGATCTTATTTGATTTAGAGCAGAATATAGAACGAATATAGACTGCCACTTCATCATTGGTGATGGGACTGTTGCTAAGAACTGTTAGGGCTGTTATATATTATATTTATTGTTGGTTAGCCATAATCGCAAAGACGATATTAAGTGACGTTGTCCACAAAAATTGTTAATTATCGACCAAAACAACTTCCTTATTGGCCTAGTCAAATGAAATGTCTTACACATTTTTGCGACCAGCGCGAGCAAGGGTGGAATGTTTTTAGATCTGATTTTCTGCTCAATGACAGTAAGCCTATATTTATTTTTGCAGCAGCATTGACCGCGAACTGTTGTAGCGGCTCAGCTTCCGAATGGGTTCATTCATCAATATGGAGCAAATCATTTACGCCAATTTTGTAAATAATATGACAAACAATGTATATAGAGAGATAGGCCGTTACTGTTTTTCTTACTCCACAAGACTTTCTTCCTCGGCATGCCACATGGCGGAATTGATATTGATATTGATGGATTATGCACAGCTCACACATATATGTTTAGATCTCCAATACGTACATACCTAAAAGTAATAACCCAAAGAAAGCAAAATGCGTTGTAAACGCTTTGGATATATGGTAGATTACCATTGTTTTACACAAGTATAAGAAAGGTAAGTATAGGTGTAAACTCCTTTACACGGACAACTGTATTCTAAATAGCGTATATCAAAAACTGTGCGCAGAATAGATAAATCAATCGGGTATCATATTGTTTACCATAACTGGATTTGTTTCTATCTTTCATTATTCAATAAATATACAACAACGTTTGAATAAATTTAAATTACGACTTAAGGACATAGTAGAGTAAACTTACAACTCCAATAAAAGATACACATGGATACATGGTGATTCAATATTTCGGCTTATTTTAAAACCATTGTCAGGGCAGATATGCTAGATTTGTTTGTTTTATTTTAACGTCATAGCCATAAATTTATGTGTCTGATGTTGAGGTGGACAATACCAAGCTTCCTGGGGGAGGGGGGGGGGGGGGGGTTGCTTGTGTTAAAGTATTGTGCTTCACCGGGCGGTACTGTCATTTTGGCTGTTAGTTTGTGGGAGACAGGGGAGGGGCGGTTTGTGGGAGACAGGGGAGGGGCGGGCTTATGAGCAACATGTGTTCCTATATAAAGTCTCCATAATTGGTTTCTGGAACCAAATGGAAAACCAGAACAGAAACTTACAAAATCAACCATAAGTCCTCTTCAGTCGTATTTTTCCCAATGCATCTATATTAGGATGAAACCTGGAACCTTGGATTTCAATAATTTGAATACAGCACTCTACTCCGGTCAACCGGAGAGAACATGAAGACTGATAGTAATCATAAGCGTTTTCACACAATCAGGACGAGCAAATAAAGACGGAAATCCTTAATCCTATATATACATTTATTTTATTCACAAAGTGCAAGTTGGAAATGCAAGGTTAGATGACAATGATGAAACATGATACTCATATCAGGGGAGGTAATGTTATCTTTGAAAGGTGGTAACAGCATTCGTGACAGTCACTGTTAGATGGCGTCACACACATTTACCCACTGTGATTGTAAAAAATATTGCGCATCTCGTCCGTTTTGACGTCAAATGGCCGCATTTAACGCCCCTTTCTTGACATTTCGAGTCTCTCATTATATATTTCTCTACCGGGTTTTTGTTCTGTTACATCCCCACGCTCATACATTTAACATTAATACTCGGGTTTAATTAACGAAAAACGTAGACCGTATGATTATGTATCTAACTTGTCCGTTATTTTGTTGTTATTTTATATTAACGACAGATTAAATGTCTAATTAACTATCTGTATCTATTAAACAGGTTGCGGTAAAAGAAATAGCAATGCAAATGCTTACGTAATACAAACAAATGAAGGTCGAATTAAAGTTACCGTCACAAGTTGCACGTAAATAAGCTTGATCGCTAAGTGTTGTTATCTCAAATTCAATCTCTTTGTACATTTTTAGCCGTTTTGACATGTAATTAGGAAAATATAAAACAGCCTGATCGTTCACAAGAATAAAAATAACTTGACGCGTCAAAACAGAATTACACAACCTAAGTAGACGTTGAAGTACTTTCTAAGCTCTTTATGGGAAATGAATTAGTGTTACAGACATGCGCATCTACTCACAAGTAGTGCAACGACAGCATACTTCCGGAACAAGACAGAATTATGGATGACACGTCTTTATTAAGGGCATTAATAAAGCGTCGGGATACGCCTGATTTGACAACGTTAAATCAGCTAGAATATCCTACCTCTTTAATATACACTACACATTGATTGGCATATGAACGCAAGGGTTATTAGTAAGCCTTCCCATTCAATTCTCACATATTTTACGCCAAGCAAACCACTTTACATAATTGTCCATCGGGCTCTCAATGCAATTGGAGTTTTTGATGAGAAAGATTTTTGGCTAATTGCTTTGAATGCTTTTCTGTGTATCTTTGAAGAGAGGCGACCATTTAGCCTCGTAAGGTCGACTTGTATTGTTCGGAGTGTTCGCGAAATAGAGCAGATTTTCACAAGCTTCGCGTTAACTCGGCGGTTGAATCCGCGGACTGGAATTATAGCGCGGATGATGGATGGCCTACTTGTCCGAAAATAAAATGAATACTTCAAATATTATGTCTCTCCATCGACTCAAGTATTGGCGGCAGAGGTAAAACTGGTCATAGGCCTTGCAGGAAGGTCGTGTCGCTTTGGCGCTTCAAGGCTGGAACGATGGCGAAGTTGGACGACTTGTGTTCGGGGCAGTGCAAAATAATAACCCACGCCATAACAATTTACAAGCTAGTTGATGGAAGTGGATAGGAGATGGAGACGCGTCTTGTTTTCCGCGAGTTTGAATTAATCAGTACACCGCGAGACGAGAGTAGGGGGCAATTTACGCCAAACGCCGAGAACCGCGCTCAATTTAGCGAGTCTCGTGGGGCTAGAGTCGTCTATGTGATTGGGGATGATTAAACGCGAAAGGCGGGTCTGTGCTAATAACTCCTTACCACGAAACAACCTCTCTAACACGGCTATTCTTTAACTTAGACACCAACAGAATATTTTCAACAAACATTTCATTCAACTCTAGACACTATTTTGGTTTTCGCTGTTGTTGTTGTAATTAGAACACCTTACGGTTCTCAATACTTGGTCATTAATAAGATCACCATTATTAGTTTGTTTTGTGATGAACGAATATATAGAAATAACAATATTGACAACGACTATTTTGTACAGGTGGGCCTACATAATATACATTCAAAAAGTGTAGACCTTTCTCCGCCACGATCCAGACAAGGTCTATGGCATGGTCAGGATTTATATTATACGCCAAGCTGATTTATCGTTATGTAAATGCATCGGAAATAAATCCAACAACACGATATTATAGCAATAACCTATAAAGTGTGTTCTTAGTACAGTTAAGAAATACATGTTTCTTTGTTTATTTGTCTGTTTGTTCGATCATTCCTTTCTGTATGTTATTAAATATTATACATAACATGAAGACTGACGACCACTATCCTGTTTTCGTTTTAATTAAATGTCAAATTGTTACAGTCAAATTAAGGAGACATAACTTTAATGATATGCCATTTTACATTGCAAAATGCCATCGTTTTATCCGCCTTATTCTTAATAACATGATTATTGGAATATAGTTTTGTTATTTACGCCTTATAAAAAGTTTTAATGATCAAGAAAACAGATTGGAAAGTAATCTTTTATTATTCCATTGGTGTTATGCTATAGAAGAGTGAGGCCATATAAGGAGACAGCCAATGTGTTAAAACGTTAACAAATCCATTGACTGTGCCGTAGTAGACGTGTCTTACTCTGTAAGGGGGGATGATACAGAAAGAGCAATTGTCTTATCCCAAAGATGGGGCGGTAATTGGTGAAAGCTAATGAAATCACTGTGAGAGAATGAGACTAAATAGAATTTGGAGGACTGATTGGACGGTTAAAGTGAGTTAAGCCAAGCCTTTATCTTCATCCAGTCCAGTTTTATTTATTTCATTTGCCTTCATTTCGCTTCAATTCAGAGCGGAATTAGGAACTATTTATAAGATGTCGAAGTGACAGTCCGTTGATCTGGCGGGATATGCTCCATGGAGTAGGGCACACGGAATCTTAGTATAATACCAGTCCTGCCGGTGTGTGTGGATTCGCTCGGCTGGGGAATCTTCATCATCCGCTGACCTCGGATGAGTTTAGTTTCCCGCGTCCCTGATGTAATTATGGCGGGAGGACAATCTCGTCTGCTATCTGGCCAGGGGTGGCGGCCATCTTTTAACCAGTATTAATATGCCATGAATTGATACGGCAGACCTAAGTTGATTTTGTCACAAATATGCCTGGTATCATTTCGATTTTTAATCTGAAGACAATTTCTAAAAAAGAACGCTATATAAATCTGGTCTCAATTTTGCATCGCTTTTACAGACTTTTTGCAAACTATATTTCTGTTCTCAGTAAAAAATTGGTTTATTTGGTTGGTTCATTGATTGATTGTTTGGTTTTCTGTTGTAGTTTCTTGCTGGTTTATTTGTTGGCTAGCTAACCGGTTGATTAATGAGTTGCTTCATAGATAGATTGAAATATTGATTGATTGAAATATTGATTGATTGAAATATTGATTGATTGAAATATGGATTGATTGAAATATTGATTGATTGAAATATGGATTGCTTGAAATATTGATTGATTGAAATATTGATTGATTGAAATATGGATTGATTGAAATATTGGTTGATTGAAATATTGATTGATTGAAATATGGATTGATTGAAATATTGGTTGATTGAAATATGGATTGATTGAAATATTGATTGATTGAAATATTGGTTGATTGAAATATTGGTTGATTGAAATATTGGTTGATTGAAATATGGATTGATTGAAATATTGATTGATTGAAATATGGATTGATTGAAATATTGGTTGATTGAAATATGGATTGATTGATTGATTATAACAGTACATATCGACACTAGCACAATAACATGAGAAGTATTTTGCTCTGCAGAATAGTGAGTGTTCCTCCACTGCTAAAGAAAGCCAGTGTGCCAGTACAATGAACATTCTGTCCTTAGCGAGATCAACCCAGTAAGCCATTGTTATTAAGAGGTAGGAAAAGTACTTTGAAGGGATAAAATCTTGCTGGACCTCTTGGTCGGTTTTCAGAACAACCGTTGTATTTGGTCTCTTATGCAGAAGAATATAAATATGAACAATACATATGTATATACTTATGGCAAGCTTGAACACTAGGATAACATTTATGTGAATGTTGTGAAAATCCTATTATTATTTCTCAAAATATTACAAAATGAGTAAATGTCAACCGAAAAAATAGACTGCATTTGTCATGATTTATTTATCGAAGTGCAATAACGATGAGACTCAATAAATTAGTTTACAGAGTAGAATAGTTCTTGAACCAGTAAAAGATGCCTTATTGTTTTTTAATTTTGTTTAGAACGATCACAGTGGATTTTTTGGTCTATCCCACACTGAAAATGAAATCATTAAAAAAAAATTAAATATGAACTTCTAAAAAATGAAGCACCGTTTACTATAGATCGCATTGTGCTCTTTACAATGGTACATTTTTGAAATTTCTAACATGAAAAGTTTTCTGAAATACGCCTTCGAAAATGTAGAGTCTGCATAAAACTGAAATGCCAGAAATAGGCAATTAAAGTTTTGCGCCCTATATAAATGATCATGGGAAACTAATATAGGCTCCAAATTAACCGTTCGTTATTAGAATTACGAATTATTTTTTTCACCAACATATAGTTTGAATGCATTACTTTTTATCTAAGCGATGAACAAAATTTTAGTTCAAGGGTCCAGCAAGACCTTGAGGGTCGCGCAATAATACAATTTCGGATGTTTTGGATCTCGTGTGGGGTTCACAGTACACACGTCAGATTGCTACATCTCCCGAATGCTACCATGGCTGCAAATCTACTCTGAACTGTCGTGTGGCCAAAGTCATATTTCTCAATCAATTAATCAAATAATCGAGGTTTGCATCTTGTTGAAAATCACCAAGTAAAACGGCTACTACAATCTGTGTTAGAGAGTAACATAATACCACCAATACTAACAGCTTTATAGCTGGTGGACGCGTTAATTTTTATTTCAATAACATTTTAAATTAGAGATGTTGTTTAATTTTTGGCGGAATCTACGCCTTACTGGGAGCTAAGATTAAAACCGTGACTGCGTTATTGTATATTTGGAGGGATTTAAAATCTGCGGATAAGATATTCCATTGTATACATTTCTGCACCTTAATGAGTGGGAAATTCACAAAGAGGTTTTAGAAGATATCTGCTATGTGCAATGTTACGTATTAATCAAACAGATGGCTTCAGGGTATGGTTAATCCGCCTTTAGCCGCTTATTATAAGGTCTACACTTATTACGCCCACCTGCGTCCACTTGTTATGTATTCACGCAAAACCCTGTGTACCCTTTTCGGCACATGGTGGCGCTGTAACCCGTATTGTACCGAGTATTTGAACTGTTCTACACGCCCGACAAATCCCTGCTTCTCTCAGTCAGATTAACTTCTTTCGAAACAAAGAAACTCAAGCCAAACGTGTGAAGCACTGACTTTCGAGTCTCTTAAAGTGGCAACAATAAATAACCTCTTCATAAAAGAAAAAACAAGAAAAAAAACATGGAAAATGTTACCATAAGTATACAATCCATTTGATTGTTGGTTTGTTTGATTGGTGTTAAACGGTGTGTTTCATGGCATTTCTCGTGCATGACGACTGCTTTTTGTGTTTGCTGGAAACTCTCGCAACCCGCTGCTCTTCTCACGGCGCCAAGGAGGAACTGCCAAGCAATTAGAAACGTCAATATGTTTGGAACCAGTGGGTTGTCTAACTATATACTCCAAATAACTTCCCCGTTTAAATGAAAAAGCAAAACTGCTAATGCGTATGGCTATAAGGAAGACTGCTAATGCGTATGGCTATAAGCAAAACTGCTAATGCGTATGGCTATAAGGAAAACTGCTAATGCGTATGGCTATAAGCAAAACTGCTAATGCGTATGGCATATAATTATATTGATTAAAAGGCTTGTGACAGCTATTTCAACTTACATTTAAATAACTTTCTCTAAAACTCATAATTATTCGCTAAACACTATGCGTATCTGCATCCGATGTCAAGCCTCTTTTAAAGCAAAAAAACTCTTCCGAAGTTGCATGGCCTAAGACGTGTCCAGTAGCCTACTGGTTGACTCTCCCGGCAAAATGACTCATATTTGGAAACTATGAGCTGCATTGAATGCTTGATTAATCGATCGGTTGACGTTTTACTCAAGGACATTTCACTTATATGATAATGGATTGACCACTTTATGTTGTTCCTTGCTCAGAAAACTTTGGAAAACCAGGAGGAAACCTATTAAACACCAGCGTTGATGTCTTCAACTACAAAATGTGAAAAGTGGTTGCGATTTAGGAATTGTATGTTCCGCCTGTACTGAGTTAAGATGTCAGCACGGTACGTACTGAACTCAATTAGCGAAGGGGAGATATCAGGACTGTGATCGGTAAGTACTGAACACAATGAGAGAAGGGAAAGGGGGAAATGTCAGGACTGTGATCGGTACGTACTGAACTTAATGAGAGAGGGGGAGATGTCAGGACTGTGTTCGGTACGTACTGAACTCGATGAGAGAGGGGGAGATATCAGGACTATAATCGGTACGTACTGAACACAATGAAAGAGGGGAGAGGGGGAGATGTCAGGACTGTGATCGGTACGTAGGCCTACTGAACTCGATGAGAGAGGGGGAGATATCAGGACTGTGATCGGTACGAACTGAACACAATGAGAGGGGGGAGAGGGGGAGATGTCAGGACTGTGATCGTTACGTACTGAACACAATGAGACAAGGGAAAGGGGGAGATGTCAGGACTGTGGTCGGTACGTACTGAACACAATGCGAAAGGGGGAGATGTCAGGACTGTGATCGTTACGTACTTACGAGAGAGAGGAGAGGGAGATATTCTTGGAGTTAGCTATAAGGTTAGCTTTAGGGTTAAGATTATGGTTGGCTTAAGCACGAGTACACTGTGCGCGAAACAAGGCCATAACGTCTCTTGTAATTTACATAGAGACATCTTAGGCATGTCAACTTACGCTTTTCTAACAAATAAGCAGGCCGCGAATTAGTCCGAGTGCTTGACAGCTAAGTCCACAGACAGAACGCTACAGTATATTAACTCGTACATTGTTAACATTCCTGAGGATAGAGAACGACTTAGCACATTCGTTCATCATCATAGTGTTATACAAGTTTTGTTTAAAACTAGACCCGTTCTACAGCCGCCGACACCTTTTCAGTCTCATTTTCTCCTCTCAGTTTTCTTTTAACAAGTCTCTTTTCAACACGGCTCGGCCTCCAGACTGTCTTTGTGCCTTGTCCTTTAATTCATGTTACTTAATTGTTTTTAGATCAAAGCATTTTGCTTCTTCGTTAATTTAATTTCGCAGTTATCTAGTCACTTATGCTGAGGATAGATTTTCCAAATGAGCGAGGGTTTGTCTTTCAAATCAAAGCAAAAATGGGGACACGCAGTCGCCAAGACTGGCACCCACTTATATCAATGGAGGTTTTGTTAAAACATTGGTACATACTTTGGCCTAAACATGTTAGTAATGACACTGTTTGAAAGATACGGTACAAACATCAGTATTCATTCATTAGCGAAATGTAACAAACATACTAATACTTTAGCCCAAAGATTTAAACTGCGTTTGCTTTTCTAACCATGCCCTGTATCTTTAAAACAAAGTTTTGCAGACTTTAACGCCTTTATCTTCAAATTATTTGATAAAAGCTAGTTTCAATAAAAACAGTTGGAATGGGTTCTAAAATCTTCTCTTTTTTTGCAGCGTTAATTGGCTACCTTTTTCTACCATGCATAAACCGACAATGTCGACATTGCCCATACATACATACATACATACATACATACACGCATACATAATTATAATTATTTATCAATGGGTTTCTGTTGTTTATCACATGTCTACTACATGGCCACAAACTATTTGCCTTGGAGTATACTAGTACATGGTTTTTACAAGGAACTGTAACAAAGTCGTTCTCTTAAAAGAGACAAAATGGCCGGCAGATGGCGTTATCAAAAATATCAAAAACTGTCTGTTTTTCGCTACAGATTTAAGCACCAGCAACCAAAGGCTAGGTTCCATAACTGATAGTATTTGGCACATCTGTTTCAGAAATGCCCTTAAGGTATATTTATATGATTGTTGAATACATTATTGTGTTAAACCGTAATACCTGCATATCAAAGGTAAGTAAATAATATTTGTCTATACTTCTTGACATCATTTATTGGTACCTTCTACAAAAAGGATATATATATATTTATTTTTTTAAAAATCTAAAAACAAAAATGAAAGCAGTTTTATTGATGTAGGTTTTTAATGGCATTTCAGCTAATGGGTGTCACACACTTTTGTTCGTATATGTAGATGTGTTTTTTGTTAAAGTGGACAAAAGGGGCACGTGGCACGAAGAAGCTGAAGCTCAACTCTGTATTTCAAAATGATGACCTCACATATGTGCAAAACTGCAGCAAATCCAAATAGGCCTAAACCAGTAAACGAAGGGATGTGTATGCGATATACGCCTGCTGATAGTTATTCAAGAGCTTGGTTAGAAGAATTTCACAGATATTAACGCTAGCCGTCATATGATGGATATAATATTTGCCGCGTCGGGTGTATGGGCGGGTCACACGATGTGGGTTAGGAAATCGCGGTGGTCATTTTTTTACGAGGTTTCGTCTCGGTTTCCTCTCGAAACAGCGTAAACTAGAAAATATGTTGTCAAATATGTGAAATACCATTGAGTATGACGTTTAACCCCAATAAAACAACCAGACTAAAAATCTTTTCTGCGAAAATATCCACAAAAATAATCCATCTGCATAAAAAGAAACATATGCGTACCATCTTACAAAAATAGAACTCTCTTGGAACCTTTTTAAGTTCTTCAGTCAATCTCTTTTGGTACTGTATGGAACCCTCACAGCAACGGTTCCAAGTATTTCTCCCTTTCTCCTCATATCAAAGAACCGTTTTTACCGTAATGGTTCCATATAGGGGATTCCATCTTTTCTAAAGAACCATTTTTACCGTGATGTTTCCATATATGGGATTCCATCTTTTCTAAAGAACCGTTTTTACCGTAATGTTTCCATATAGGGGATTCCATCTTTTCTAAAGAACCCTCAAAAAAACATTTTGTTCTAGAGTGTAGTTAGTTATTAGAAGCTTACGGCGATATGGCTGAGCACGCCAGGCTAGATCTAGATTTCATATCAATTTTAAAACCCCCATTATTGCATTTATTAAAAGATGATTTTAGTAATCTTGTTTATTTCACCAATATCACCTAGGCAGATATCTGAGGGTTTATGTGATGACAACATACCTAGTAATACCAATATAAATTGGCTTTCGGTCCAATTCATGCCTGGAGTTAACATAAAGTGCGCTTCACGAATCAATCTTTAAATGGCGAGGACTAGGTCTTTATCCGTCTACCTGAGAAGCGGAGGAAAGTAGCTATTTGAGACGACCAAGTCATTAGGTATGTTTGTGCTGCTTTCAAACTAATTACTAGAGAAACTCTTAAAGGACAATTCGCTGTCATCCGAGATATCTGTCGGTGGATTTAACCGCGTCATCAGCCATTCTGCACGAATAAGCAATATTTAACTCTCCATGGAGTCGGTCGTGTTGATCCACATCGCGAGGAACACGACGAGATACCGCCAACCGAGAGCGGAGAAACGGCCTAGGCACTGCCGAGATCCGAAGAGTAAACCCAACCCGATTTCCGCACATCAAGGTAAAACAGGAAACCACCTACCGGTAAAGATATTAAACGTTTTAGCGAAGACGCAGAGGGACGAGCGCGCGAGAGAGGAGAATGTGGCTTTGGCGAGGATTATACACTCTTAAAATGATTTTTGTATCACATTGCTGATAGAAACTGGATCTGAACGCACAGGCTGCATCCAATTTGATCTGATTACAAGGTACACAGCCTTGCTTATCCTGACGAGTTTAGCCTACAAGTAACAAGATATTGGAATCGGCTTACAAGCCACCATTTGGTAAACTTCCTAACAATCGCGCTCAATTCGCCTTCCCAGATAGATCTTACAGTGCTGCAAATTTACACAAATTAGTTTACAAATTTACTCAAATTAGTTTACAAAATGCAGTGTGACATTATTGTTTCTTAGCTTTTTGACTTCAATTTAAATTTTTCTCCGAAGGAAAATGGAGACTACATGGCAGCTTCCCGTTGCCCCCTACAATCTTTGGTCACGTGGGATATAAACAAACTGCTACTGTTTCTATATATGTCTTGACATGAACACTAAATGCTTTTATTGGTGTATTTCTAAACATTGATCACACTGACACAGGTCAGATTAAAAGACTAAGAGCTACAAGATGGCTGATGCAGAGAAAGCTTTTTTTTTGTATCAAAATGAACGTTATATTTATATAACAAGTTTACATCAGTCATAATTGTAAGTTTACAACAGTTGACTTATCTGATCACGCTTTGCTTACAACATTTCTGACAAGATTTCCCTTACTAAGGGACATACTAAGTCTCAATAATATTTCATTGCTTTGTCCATTCGGATAAACAGGGAATGTAATGTAACGCACGACAAAAACGAGAAGACCGATAAATGCTTATCAGCACATCTCAAATTCTTGCCACACTTTTGAAGTAACGCTCAACAAACCGTTGTTTTAGATATCTTCTTCAAAGCTAGTTTGCTGCCACTGAAATACTTATTAGCGATTGCAAGCGAGACTTAGTTTCCAATTAAATTGTTAATTTTTTTTTATATTAGTGATTACATTATTTGTCTTAATTATTTATTATCTATGGATTGTAAATGTGCCTTAATTACTATCTTTTGATAATGGTGTTATCTTTGGTCCAGGTGGGTAATGTTTCGGGCTTTCGCTCTTACACTTTAAGCGAAACTTTCTTCCAATGATTTTTGTTTTTAAGGTACACATGTCCAGTTATTCATCACAAATTCATCATGATTTTTAATAAATCGACAATGAAATGCACAGAGATATAACCAAAATCAATGTGAAAAACGCTGTACAATTTGTATGAATTATTTTACGAAAAACAAAAAAGAATTTGGTTAAACAATAAAGACAAATTCTTGTTTCAGACGACCGAAACCCTAGAACTAATCGTGGGGAAATATTTGTAGACCAAGCATGCCTATGTATAGCATGTATGGCCTTGAATAAACTGTGTAAAACTTTACAATCACAGCCAAGTCTAATAAATATACATGTTTTTTTTATTCTGTTTTTATCATAAATATAATATCCTGTGGACGATATTGCTTGTAGCCATCGGTAGTCAATTGCCATGTTGTCTCAAGAAGGTATTGGAGGAGTTATTTGAGGATAACTACACCAGCTGTTCCCACACCCTGTTGTAGTCGACTATAAATTCATGGCGCTCTTGAATTGACTGAAATAATGTTTGGCCGTAGAGAGAGGCACAAACACGGCGAATATTAGCTTTGTGTACTCGATGCAATGAATAATTTCGTTTTGCACCATCGCTACTTGGGTCTTGTGCAAACTTTCCCCGATGCCCATGCAAGGTCAACATTTGCCTGTCGGTTTAAGTCCCACTGTCGATGATACAAGGACCTGTTTCGATGGAGGAAAAAGAGTCTAATAAATTTTGGCCAAATATCGCTAGGAAAATCGACAAACTTTGAAGATCTAAAGGATCCATCTCGTCTAGGATGTCATGGCACAAAAGAGGGCAAGAAAATAAACGCCGTCTCATTAAAAGCCCCTGACTCAGTCCCCATTCGCGCAGTTGATACAACTCAATCCAAGTCTCATCCCAGCGTTCATAGCTTCTGCTTTCGCCTAAAACTTAGGCATGACAGACTTCATTTACAGAGAAAGTTATATTATCCAAAAAAGGTTGAAGAAATGTAAGCTTATTAAACAAAGAAATGATTTGATGCTGGTTTGTTTGTTTGTTTGTTTTGGGCTTTAACGCCGTACTTAAAGTTATGTTACTCCCTTGACGACGTACCGGTCCAATGGGTGACAGAAACGCCATTGGCAACAAACACAGAAAATACAGGACAAATACAGGACAATCACAGGGCGTAATACAAAGACATGACAAACCGATCAGCTTCATGTTGCCCTCAGAGAGGAGCAGGGCACCCGCCCAACCCTTCGCGCAACAAGGGTAGAAGAAACAATCGAACCTCATGCAATTAACAAAGATCTGTTGAAGAATAATGGTTGAATACTGCATGTAATTTCTGTTCACCAATTAGGGCAGCAGACTCAATCTAAGCTAATTGAAATAAAAAAGTAAACATCAAGACTGAATGCTGTATAGCAATAACATTTATTTCAAACAATAAATGCTAATTTCACAGAGAAAGTTAGAAGACATCAAATTTGGATATATAAATTAAGACAGTCTGAATTGGGCCTGCGCGAATAGGTCAATACTACATGTAACATATAAAGGGGTTAACTAACATAGATATGTTAAACTAACCAATGCTACAATAACCAAGACATGATGAACAAGCCAAGACATGATGAACAAGCTAAGACATGATGAACAAGCCAAGACATGATTAACTTATTAAGATGGTTGTATATAAAGTGAAGCTGTATTCAAAGAGAAACTCTAAATGAACCAGGAAAGGTAGAGCAAGACGATATTACGAAGAGAGATTATTACGCCAAAACGAGTGAAGTAAATTAGAAATATTGAATATATAATGACAAGACATACACAGTCCAGTATTAGCTAAATTTCCTGTAAAACATACTCTGAATTATCCGACAAAATTGATTGTTATAAGCAAAAAAGTGATAGAATAGTCATGAGAAAGAACAAGAATTAACCTAGAAAGAATGACTCTTAAAGTATTGAATTAACAGAGATATGTGTGTATACTTCAGCGAGACAGGAGTCTTGTATGACCATGCATGTGCTGGAACGATAGGAATTAAAATACCTTTCTCGCTTTAAGTGATTGAGCGTGTGGTCTTCTTGTGTAACTTTTTAACAATATAACATGAAAGTTTAAGCTATCATAAGATACATTTCATCGGCAATATACTGGACATTGCATAGTTGGGTGCTTGGCAAAAGAAAAACCCACATAAAAGATATTATACTCATTTTCCTATAGAATTAATACATATGCCAGGGGGGAAAAGTCAATCATAAAACAAAATCGTGTCAAATGTTTATTGGTTTGGTCTCCATTATGAAGACTGTCATTGATGGAAATGGTGGAAAATGTTGTCGAAACTTCTTTTTAAAAAACTCGACCTTCAGTGGGATATCGGGAACATTCTATGTTATAGGTTGTATCGAAAGGGAGTTTGGAACTCTTAAGCAGGACATTGGTCCTCCGTCAGTCCAGTGGGCAACTGATTGAGCATCGGCACCGCCCTCTCCTGTCCTATTTATTCAAATAGTTAATAAATAATAGTACAGATATGAAGGATGAAATGGCCATCCACCGGGTTGATAAACACGTGTTGCTGAGAAATATAGATTTATCCAATCAGAAATATCGTCGTGGGTTTTGAACCGGATAAAAGGCATATATTTAATGGATAGTAAATTAAGGATTAACATCGAAAAGCAAAAGTTATTAGCAGTGCTTTTAAATTGGCATGGTTCTTCTGTAGGTCCGGGCTGACTAACTTGTGACATTTCAAACAAAAAGTGTAAGACTCTATTTCAGCATGAGGGCATTAGGTAGACTGGCTTAGTCTGTCTTCTATTATACAGTGTCCCTTTGAGGTGACTCGCTGGGACAATATTAACTTCATCATTTTGCGAGTATTGGGGATTTGGCAAGATTAACTTTAAATAACGATGTACAATGTAAAATGGAGGGGGTTTATTTCAGACCCTGTCGCGGCGCTTTTGATCTATTGTTGTGGCGCGTCAATCTTCTAAGACGGCCATATTGGTTTCTCTCGACACGCCATTTGTCTGTAGGAAGGTAAAGAGCTAAATTGGCCTTTGAGTAGATTTATTCCACTATCCACAGTGACATACATGTATTAGTTGAAAAGACTACACGATCTGAGAATATTTAATATCATGTCACAGGTTTTTTCACACACTTTCAGTTTAAGTGAGCATCTCACTACATTTACAAATGCATGTACCGTGTACCAAAAATCCTTTTAAAAATCAACATATATGCAATGTCACACCAAAGTTCCCTAAACTATTAAGAAAGAAAACCGTTTATTCAAAAGGGCTGTTTACGGATTACGGCACACGGTCAGTATTTGGCAGGAACGAATAATATGTACTTTAAATGATAATTGTTGCTAATATTAAACTTCCTGTCATAAAATAGTGTTAAATTGACAATGCGTTCACTCTTGCGATAGTGCAAAACAGATTATTTCAAGAACCAAGAACTCCCAGGTTCGCCTGCAAACTAAGCTACCAAGGAAAGCAATCGATCTGAAAGGTTACGGATTGTTATATGATTATATAGGTAATTTGAGTTGAGCAAACTCTGAAATAAATGCAAAGAATGTTTGTTTGTTTGATTTAGGGATTTTATGTGTTCGTACGGTTTATGACACTAGAGTGGAAACTCCACATACCATTGTGTGTGTTAATGAACTCACAGAAAACCAGCGATGTCAACGAAGTTATATAAGTGACGAGTATCAGGCAGAAAGCAAGGTGTAATAAGTCAGTATGTTTACAGCAAAAGTTTAACCCATAAACCTAGCCCCTTAGCCCATAAACTGAATCACTCGTGTTACCGCTTAGCCCATAAAGAGAATCCCCCGAGCCCCCCAATCTCTGACAAGTATCCTAACACGAATCAAAGAAATGCTGGACATACACAATCTTGGAACGTTAAAACAGTTGTGATTCATTTCGTATGAGTCACGAGTTTTGGACCAAATAAAATATGTTGGACATTATAACATTATCGTTTCCTTGGATATTATAAGTAATTGACCGTATACTGTTAATGTGAACCAACAGTGCAGATTTAAATTATTAAGTCTCAATTGTTGTCCTGTTGTAATACCAAAAGTGACAAAAGACCAGATAACAAAGTAGTTCAGAGAATTGTTGTTGAAATTGTGTTTTTAGGGCCGCTTCCCATAGTTTAGGGGAAATAAACAAATATATATATATATACGAGAACTGGGCGTGGCGTTGCCCAGCTAGCACGGGAAGCGTAACCATGGTTCCGAGACTCTAGCTGAAGTGGAATGCAGGTCTCCTTAATGGTTTGGCATGTGTACGAGTGACAGCTGATTTTCTTTAGTCCAATCTGAGGTGTACCCAGATATATAGGTTGGACAATAGGCAAAGTAGTCTATTTATCTCTGTCACTTTTCGTTCTTTTTATTCGAAGTCAATCTTGTAACACCTATTCAATCCAAAACCATATTTCTTCGTTTGTTTACCAGATCCTCAAAACTCGAGGCCTTAAATTTAAAACATAAGACCCGGAATTATGCTTATATATATAATATATTTATTGGAACTACCTATACAATATTAGGAATACATAAAAGGAAATATAATATTGCTTTCTTTTAAATAGGCCAGGGTATATGTACAAAACAAATTCGACTAAAGGAAATCTAAAGACAAAATGTGATCCCGTAAAGCATATTTTGTGCATTCAATTTTAGCAGCAGACAAACTACCTACGTTTAACAAAAGTGCAAAATGGTTTAATTTGTTACTTTATAGTTTTGTTTGACTTGAATTCGAGCAAACAGATTAAGTGTAGCATTCAGACGTAGAAGTCTTTTGGTCAAGAATGGATGTTTTTATTAAGGTTAAAAACACTCTTTAGGAATAAGCGTATTTGCGCTTTAATCTTCTAATTTAATCTGAATAATACATAACACTGTTGTGTGGCGTTGTGAATATGATTAATGATTTTATTGGATTGTAAAACTTTGCATGCAATGATAAATAACCGTGTATATATATAAACTTTAACAGTTTAATTTAACCTTAGCCAGTCAGAATTGTCTTTTAATTTGTCTACCACAAATGTTCTCTACAAGTATATGGTTTGTATATGGGTTTTTTTAAATGACTTTTTTTACAACGTACTATATATATATTTTACTGAACAATAAGAGTACAATTTGATTTGTGAAGTTTGAAAACAGCATCACAGTATAATTAAACATGTTTTCTTCATATAGTTATTTCTTAAGGGGTCTGATAATGATATAAATAAATCAGTTAATAAAAAAGAATAATTTTATTGTGTCCTTCATTTTATTTAATTTATCAATTGCTATCAAACTGATAAATTATTATATCATATCAGGACGAATGATTACTAGTAGATGAAATGAAACAACAAAAGCGTAATAAAGCATAATGGAAATGTATAAGTTATGATATGATTTTAATGTTGGTGGTAAATTTATAAGTTATGATAGGATTTTAATGTTGATGGTAAATTTATAAGTTATGATATGATTTTAATGTTGGTGGTAAATTTATAAGTTATGATATGATTTTAATTGTTGGTGGTAAATTTATAAGTTATGGTATGATTTTAATGTTGGTAGGCCTACTATTCATAAGGGGAAATCTGACATTATAGTAAACAATTACCAAGACATATAATGCTAAAGATTTTCGGATAACATCGACTTTGCCGACTGAGTATAACAAACCTTTTCTCAAAATATATTTTAATGTGGATAAATATTGAATAGACACTAGTATGTAAAGCCACATTCAAATAATTTAAACACACCCATTCACACATGCATATGACTTTGCAATGAATGTATTGCATATGATAACTGTACACATTAAATAAATAAGTCCTTCTAAACAGATAAGATATTTCGACAGTACTTACAAAAGAACAAAAATAAAATTTAAAGAAATTATAATTAACTGCAAGAATGGAATGCAACAGTACTTTGACAAAAAAGTAATACTATGATACTATATAATAATCCATTTCTAAATTGATAACATCCATAGCCCTATTTCAGTGTTGCAGCAGTTGGTACATTAAAATACAGAACTGAAAATAAAGATTTCTCACCTAATAAAATCTATCTAAAAATTATTGAATATATGAAATATACACTGCATGATTTCAACCTGAATAGGGCAACAGATCGTCAAATAGAAGGCAACAGTTAAACGCTGATTTCCAACAAGGAGGAATCGGTTGATAATACATAAAATTACTGGTATCATTTTCACTCGACACGCGTCAAACGCCAACGCTTCCTAGATGGTTCAGATAGAATTAATTCTGTGACGGGTACGTGAAGATAACATCAAGCATAAATTGGCTCAGTTTAAATAGCAGGTTGGTAATCATGACATCTCGCATCACCCCGTAACCCCCCTCCCCCCACCCCCTTACACACACACCCTTCGCCTCCTAGCCCCACACGCCATTCCCTGCTATCAATCTCGTGCATCATTTTGTCGTATTTGAAGGTTTGTAACTACTTGCCTATGGTGCCTCGAGGTTTAGTTCATTTACCCCAAGTGAACCAGCTTCTTAACAGGCTTAGACCATTTGCATTGAATTTGTATGGTGAAGTTGTAAATTGATAGCATATTTGGTGGAAAGTAAGACACATTTTATGCTCTCATTGTGATGGCATTACGCCATGAACACGATTTCTTTTTTCGTTGACCCTTCCGGTTTTGCACCGTTAAAAGTACCCCTCCCCCACTTCCTCTGTCTCTCTTTCGCCCTCTATCTCCTCAACAACAGTAATCTGGCCCACAGGCTAATGCCTGATTGGCAAATGGTAATAGGATTTTAATTCTGTTCGGAATATTGCTTTCACGGACTTGTTTTCACGCTCCTCGAAGCTGTATCAAATTATTTTATCTCGTACAAACGAAGGCGGAATTAAAACTATTCCGCCTTTTGCAAAACGACAACCAGTCTTCGAAAACACAAAGCCGGGCATTTGCATCGCATAGAAAAATGGGAAAATGTTAGCCAAGTTCCACGATAGCTCCGAGCAAAATTCTCGCATCTTAATTCTTAACCGTATAATGGCTAAATGTTGATTCGGTTATGACCACTAAGTCGTGACAATGTTTTAAATTAATGTAATAAAGTTGTATCTAATTTTGCCATTTGAGATTATGTCTGAAAGCATACAGCAGAATTACTCAGACACGAAACTGCACGTGTTAAATTTAAATTCCACGGCAATTTCATCACACGTGAATTTTTTTCTCAAGCTAAGCACACTGGCGTGCTGTCGATGATATCAGAGAGTAATAATGGTAATACATGTATTTCATGTATTGACCTATTCGAAACACAGATGAATTCGAGTGTGGACGTCAAGTCAATAATCAATCGGTCAATTGGAAAATATTTCATTTGTTATAAATTTTTTCAATGTAGTTCGCTAATATGTGGCGTTAAACTAAACTAAAGATTCTTGTTAATTCAACTTCCCAGGGAAAATGATATTTTTGCAATTTTGATGTTTTGGATGTTTAAGGTTGTAAAATTTATATCTTGAATTTTACTTGGTATATTTGTGTGGTAAGTATTTTGTTCTGAATTTAATATGAAAAAACCGTGTACAGTGGAGCTACTGGTGTGCCATTCATGTGGTCAATTTGTTGTGGCACAGCAAATTTAATGTGATGAAGTAACTTTGATAAATTTAATGTGATGAAGTAACTTTGATAAATTTAATGTGATGAAGTAACTCCAGTAAATTAAATGTGATGAAGTAACTCCAGTAATTTTAATGTGATGAAGTAACTCCAGTAAGTTTAATGTGATGAAGTAACTCCAGTAATTTTAATGTGATGAAGTAACTCCAGTAAATTTAATGTGATGAAGTAGCTTCGGTCAATTTAATATGATGAAGTCAATTTAATGCTGTAAACAACTTGTTGAAATTTCTGTTAAAATTTAAATGTGGTAAACAACGTGTTGAAATTACTGTTATAATTTATATGTGGTAAACAACTTGTTGAAGTTACTGTTATAATTTAAATGTCGTAAACAACTTGCTGATTTTACTGTAATAATGTTTTATGTGGAAAACAACTAGCTGACATTACTGTTATAATTTAAATCTGGTAAACAACTTGTTGAAATTACTGTAATAATTTTCATGTGGTAAACAACTTTTAAATTTTAATGTTTTAAATGTAATATGTAGAAAAGTTAATGTGATAAATTTAAAACGTTGAAGTTCCCGCACTAAATTAAATGTGTTTAATTTACTGTAATAAATTTAATGTGATAAATGTAAAGCGTTGAAGTTACTGTAGTAAATTTAATATTGATATATGCGTGTTGGGGTTTCTGTTGTAAATTTAATATTGATTGTGCGTGTTAGGGTTTCTGTTGTAAATTTAATATTGATATATGCGTGTTAGGGTTTCTGTTGTAAATTTAATATTGATATATGCGTGTTGGGGTTTCTGTTGTAAATTTAATATTGATATATGCGTGTTAGGGTTTCTGTTGTAAATTTAATATTGATATACGGCTGTTGGGGTTTCTGTTGTAAAGTGTAAACAGCGTGTGGAAGTTGCTAAATATTACATTTAGGATCAGTTAATGCAACGGATCTTTCGTTGTA
>JAVFBX010086386.1:0-16512 GCA_034783855.1 Mopalia kennerleyi | reverse complement strand
AGCATGATGTTATGAGGTTTCGCTTTCGGTTTATACTTCCACTTTTAATTGACCTCTGAAAGCGTTCACGCGCAGGATGAATCTCTCGGGGAAGTATGACGTCATTTCACCCTACTCGGGCTTACCCGGGGAAGTCGCGCGAACGCAACCCTGCTGAAGTCGCCATCTGTTGACGTGTAGTGTTTGTCAAAGCTAGCCACAGTGTCTTCCGATAGCAATAAATTAATATTAATTTTCGAACAGACCAAACAGTTCCCATTTTATGGTACATTGGGATCTGATAAAGAGAATACACTTGACAACGGGATAAACAATAATCATACGATGAAGCAATGTAATTAAATATAAAGGAAAAATAATGAATTCTGGACTGTTTAGTCGCTGCCCTGGTGTAATAACTCAGCCGTGCTGAGTTGCAAACAGTTTTTAAAATCATTTAGCGTCAGAGGCTTTTGTTAAATTTATAACAAACTGAGGATATTGGTATGGTGTCGAGAAAATCGTGCAAAAATATGCCTTAAAATAGAAATAGGTTGTCTAATTAGATTGCTCCATTTGCAATAAGTTTGTACTAAAGGACAAAGTAGATTAACTCACTGCATTGTACTGACAGAATGCCCCAGTATCAGCCTCGGACAAAGATACTTCCATGGAGAATCAACACATAATATTTTCTTTGGAAGGTCCTGGCAGCCAGGCCTTTGACATGGAAACAAACTCAGCCAAGATTGAAGTTAAACCTACGTGGACGATAGACTGTGAACAACGATGCTCGTATAATCTAACGGTAATTTATTTTACAATTATTTTTTAGTGTATTTTATGCTTACATATTACAACTTTTCTAGTAAGGTTTAAAATACAAAGTCAAAATTAACTTAGGCCTCATACACATATCTCTCAAGCAGCAAGGCGAGATTGACTTTTGGGTTTCTACAATAAAACGCTCACTAACCTGTTAAGTTTTCATGATTCTCAATTTTCAATATTTATCTATTTACACTGGTACTGTGATCAATTTAACAGGAACACACTAAAATAAGTAACGTTTACAATTTGCCACCCAAAGACGATACCATTCAAGTTTATATATTCCAGGTGGTGGCCACTGACAGGGCTGGAAATGGTAGCAGTTCAAAAGCAAATTTGACCATAGTTGTTGAGGACATTAACGACAATGCGCCAGTGTTTGACGACAACGTTGAGTTCCAGACTGGACGGTTGACCAGTCCTGGAACTATTGTAGGAAAACTCTATGCTGATGACCAAGATTTTACATCTAGAAACAACAGAGTAATCTTTCTACTCCGTGAGGGTGGCTTTGGAAAATTTGCAGTTGATGTCGATACAGGTAACGAATTACATAGTTTCAATAAAGTTTATACGATTGTCTGTTGACTGTTTTTTTTTACATGTCTTACTGGCATACTTTACAATATTTATTATTTTTCTTATCGTAGCAATATATGATTGCATTGTGCTATGGTGTGCAAGGTATTTAATTCACTTGACATCTTTGGTTTTCTAAAGAAATATTTTTGAGTCGAGGCATTGTGGCGGCTAACACTAAAATGTTAGTCATATATTCCAGGGCCAGCTAGGATCTTTCACTAAAAAAACCTCAACATATAAATATCTCAAGTTGGAAAGCATAAAACATACTACAGCTTTATTATCTTCAATTTCCTAGTTAATCTGATTTTGTTGTTGTTTATTTTATGTCGAGTATAATTATGACCTAAAAACAAAAGTGATATGGTTGGCTACCTTATAAATATTCATATCTGAGTCTCAGAAAGCAAACATCATACAAAGTTTGACAACACAAAATTAAGAAATTATTACTAAAATTTAAGTTATGTGAGAAAAAAGAACATTCAACTCCAGCCTGTGTGATACGCTGAATATCACTCTCGTCTGTGAATATTTTCTAAATCACTCGCTTTACTCTTAGAAATAATGGATTCTTCGAGGGTTCTTCAGAAAATACGATGGGTCTACATGGAACCATTACGACAAAACGGTTCTTTGTAATAAGAAGAAACGGATAACTACTTGGAACAGTTGCTTTGAGGGTTCCATACAGATCAAAAAAGGTTCCACCAGAGTCATGACTTTAAAACTGTCAAGGGTCCATCAGAGCCATATTCAGGCTCGTGGTTTTGAAAATTACCGGACGAGAGAGATATTTGGCGTATCACACAGGCTTTCGTAAAGGTGATAAAAATGGCAGCCACAGAAAAGACGACACGATTCTATTCACCTGTTTTTTTAAATTGTGTATGTTTAGGTGAGATTATAGTTAGTGACGACCTAACACGGCCTCCAATGAAGGAAGTATATGAACTGATAGTGGAAGCGTTTGATAATGGTACTCCGCAGCTCTCCATCGTAGCCGAGATCAGGATACATGTTACCCTTAATACTCCTCCACGTGTTCAGAAGTTCGTGAACGTTTTACTGGAGGAAAACCGCTCCCCTAATTCCTTAGTTACTTTGATACGTGCCGAGGATCCAGACATTGGGGTAAACCCTGACGAATATCTTCGGTTTACTATGAATCACTCCACAGGTAAGATGTTGTCAATTCCCTACAAAAACACCCTCCCCCCCCCCCCCCCCCGCACCCCCGCCATTAGCTTCAATATCAAGTGTTTTTTTCTGTATTTCTTGCGTTTCAAATTTAGCCATAAGTTTGTAAGTTGTATGTGTATAAATATTTCTAGAAACTAACAACAGTGCTTGGCACAGGGATTTTTGTTTATTAAAGCAAATTAACCATATAATGTTCTATATTATTTTAGTGACAAGTTTCTGAATAGATTTTAATATTGAGCTGTTATGGGTAACGTACGGACATCTCGAGTGGAGGTATTATTGGTAGTTTGATTGTTGATCGATTCTCATACGATTTTGAGTTTTTGGTATTTATCCTACCGAAAGATAAATGTTGGCACCTTGTGCATTTTGTCGCAGGACTATTTCTTAAAGAGGGAAGGCATTTTTGTAATAAAAATGTCATTTTAAATGTTTACAAAATTCTGTTAATAGTGCCTTTCTTTGTCGACGAGAACGATGGGAAAATCTTTTCGAACTCATCTGTTGACCGAGAAGTGGAAGATTCATACACATTTACTGTTTACGTCATGGACCACGGTGTACCCGCCTATACCGCTGAGTCATCAGTAACGGTTCATGTCAAAGATCTGAACGATAACCCTCCAATATTCGGATCTGTTCGAGGGTACAACGGAACTGTCATTGAGGATGATATTCATCCAATTCCAAGTCAGGAAGTGATAGTGGTCAGTATCACATAGGTGTAACAAGAATTCACAACAAGTTTTTGTGGGTTACAAAGTTTCAATAGCATTCTTCTACATCATTTTGAAGTAATCACAACATTGCCCTCATATGTATGTATCATCTCTTAGTCTTAAATTGATATTTGCTGCACAATGCATTGTCCTCCATTATGAACAATAACCTTTTGCAAATAATATTTCCGGTTTACTGCCGAACTATTTGCAATTTCGCCACTTATGTATATATTGACAGTATTTTCGTAACTTTGGGATAACACTTTCTTAGTTTGAACGGGCCAGGTGTCTGAGCTGTCTAGGTGGCCGGCATGTACTGCTGGCGATTCGGTGCCTAACTCTGAGGGTCGTGGGTTGGATTCTTGGACGGGTTTCAATCTGAAAATGTTTCTGAACTAGAATCTGTTCGAACTAAGAAAGTGTTATCCCAAAATAACATAAAAAATCGTCTTGTGGTATGACAACGTTGTGGAAATTATTTTAGGTAAATGTAGTTTGCAAATGCAAAAAATGCAAATGACCACGTTTTAGTTCTAGGCTATATATTGAGATGTAAAATATCATTGGAGTCAAAACAATGTTCTATATACTTTTCACGATAGTTTTTGGCCATCGGTTAACATCCGTTTAAAATGCTTTGAATAAATTTAAAGAACAAAACTATTATTTTGCTAAAGGTAAATTTCTGTAACTTTTGAAAAGATTTGACCTGAAAAATACAAAGTAAACTCCGTAATAATTTTATCCTGCACCGCGGAGATGTGCCTTTTGTGTTTTATGAGCCTTGCTATGCATAATATCGGTTGATGTGGTTTAGTGTCTCGGGCGACTGATCATCCTGCAATACAAAGGTTCGAGTTCCCCAGTGGACCTCAGGTCAAGTAGAGTCACACTAGCAGTCTACCTCACTAAGGCAATCGCGGAAGCGTTTTTTTTTTGCAGGGTTTCTTCCATGGTTTTCCACCGTATTTTATATGTAGTGGACAATCATTCATCATATAAGTGAAATAATATTGAGCAAGATAAAAATACAGAATCAAAGAAACATAGGAACAAAGACACGCAATCAGTAGTACCACGAGTGCAGTGGGCATATGTCTTTTAGAAAGGTGTGATATTTCCTGTCGAATCTTGGTCTGGGTGACTGATAAACATGCTCTGTCTAGCTAACGACGTCATTTATTCGAAAATCACAACGTCAATTAGCTATTCGGTTATCTATTCAGATCAGTAGGATGTGATGTATGTAGTACTTGTTGCAAGGGTGGTGCTGATCATGAAAGCTTCAGGAACTCCTTATAAGATTTTCGAATTAATGACGTAATTAGGTGGGTCGTGACGCATATAGTATACTGCGAGTTCGGATCTGATATACCCATAAGACTCTTTTATATTGATTATTATATACTTGTATGAATAATGAAGTATCCCTGTTGACTAGTTAACTGCTAACTGCTGACCAACTTCACAAAGATCATAAATTGGCTTTTGAGATAGAGAAGGAAATATCGATAACGAAAGAGTGAATTGGAAACTCCTGGCACGTCGGGATCGTAGTACTTCAGGCAAGGTTTAAAAATGATATATAAAATGTCGTCAGGCGACCTTAGGTGTTCCAGAGAGCCCCCCTTATGTCGTCGGGCGACATAAGGGGTTATTGTGATATGCAGAAATCTACAAATGTTCTTCTGAATGTGCGTTATCTGGTTAAAAATTGGGGCAGGAAATTTGTTTGTCCAAATTATCAATATTGCAGGGTCGGTTTTCACTCTAATACGTCACTTTCATACAGCTAAACAATGTCTTGATTGTGATAATCAGTTAACAGAAGAACGATGACTTGTGTTAAAATGGTATAAAATGAAAAACAAATATAAAGAATTTTATTACTAACATACCCGCAAATGTACTTAACGCATTTTTTTAATTTTACGCCTTTTAGTGAGCTTACTACGCAAGCGTCAAACAGCATGCGACGAAAATGTGTTTGGTATCATATTTAATATGTGTTTCAAATACTTATTATCCATTATAGCTTATAAACCCCTTAAGTTGTTAGTTCTGTTATGTTTATGGTACGCTACATTCAGATTTACCAATCAGTCTATTACTTGACAGACTCCAACAGTCATCACCACCGACCTGGACTCGACCGAGCCAAACAGAATGGTGCGTTATTCTTTACGTGGACATGGCAGTGACTTGTTTGAGATCAATCCCCATACAGCAGAGATTCACGTTCGCCGAGCCGGTTCTATAAATTGTGAACGAGATTGCCGGTACAATCTGACGGTGAATTTACTTTTATCAAATTAAATATATAATTTTGCTAAATTATTTGCATTAATGGTATTCTTTTCTCTTGATTTTTTTCATTAACAGTATGTGTATTGGGCTAGAATAATAATATGCAGCAGAAAAGCAATTTATATATTTATATATATCAGGATTTCTTAAGGTGTTTAAACAAAGGTTTCGAATAACAGTAACATATCAATGTGTATGAGGTATGTGTCTAACGATTTACAGAAATGGATGAGATCATCTCTTAAGTGTCAAAGGGGGGCCTTAAATACAAGGCCAATTTGAAATGTAAATGTAACATTAATTAGGTTTATCAATTGACAGCTTTTACCTGATAACTTTCTATAGGTCATAGCAGCTGACCAAAACGGAGCAGGATTAAAGACAGAAAGCAGCCTGATGTTAAACGTTCGCGACATCAATGACAACATACCAACCATCGTTGACAAGCACATATTTACGACTGGTAGGGGAGCTGCTCTGGGGACATCTCTTGGTCGTTTGCAAGCAAAGGACAACGACACTACCCTGGAGAATAACCGAATTTTGTTCTACTTGAAAAAGGGTGGATTCCAGAAATTTGCCGTCGACTTTTATACTGGTTAGTGACGATATGTAAAACTAGAAGCCTATTCCTAATTTGTTGGATTGTTGACTATTGATTGCCTGTTTTATGTATTCGTAAGATCTTCCATCAAGCTTGTATCTTGAATTGGCTCACAGTTAACTTCATTGTCATTATATGAACATGCATGGATACATGGTATGGGTGCTCAAACGAATGTATTTCTGTGTGTTTCTCAGAATCTGCAGTGAAATATATTATTTAAATAATGATTGCATTTTAGGTGTGTCTCACATAGTAATTCAAGCACGAATCTTTTATTTTTCTAGGCGAAGTTATCACAGCGTCTGATCTGACGAGAGATCCCATGCTGTCTGAATATAAACTGCTTGTGGAGCTGTACGATACTGGGGAACCGCAGTTGTCATCCAGTACAGAAGTTCTGATAAAGGTCCCGAAAAACAACCCTCCATATACCGAAAACCGTGTTACACTGGAACTCAAAGAAAATCAGCCCGCAGGAGACGTCGTCGGCAAATTACAAGCCGAGGATGCTGACATCGGCAAAGTTCCTGGGGAAAAACTTCAATTTTCAGTAACATCTGATGTATCTGGTAGGTCTGCTACATATAAACAAGCTTTAACAGGGGTAAACAAAAATCTTTCATGTTTACACAACAAGCGTCACGCAAAAATGGCAGCTAATCTGCCAGATTGTCGGATTGTGGTTTGCACAATTGCTTAAATAAAATAATGGTAATTTTGTCCGAACTGTGTTGAGCATCTGGTGAATCTGTTTTGTGTAGTCTCTCTTACCTTTACCTTTTCACTACTAACCCACACCTGAAATAAAAAAAAGAGGAGAGGATATATTGAAAATGACATACACACGTCATCTACTAATTTGTCTTGACACCTCTTGAACCTCTTGTATTATTTGCAGCTAACATTATTTCATGTTTCTCGTGATTTAACCAAAAAGTCAGAAGGGGAAACTTTGATTTAAAACGTAATGATTTTTCTGAAGTCCATTAATTTTCTTTCCGGCCAGTTCCATTTTCCATCAACGCTTCAACTGGGGAGATCATATCTCTTGTGTCACATGACAGAGAATCGGTTGATAAGTATTTCTTTGGTGTGCTCGTTTCTGACAATGGTCTACCCGCATATACAGCAACTACAACGCTTACAATTATTATCACTGATGAGAACGATAACTACCCTGAGTTCCAGTCAAATGAGTACAGAGGTGTGGTCATAGAAGATGACGATGTTCCCATTGAAAACCAGAGAGTCACTGTGGTAAGTCAAGTCGAGTTCAATGGTGAATTCTTACTTCCAGTAAAGATTTTCAGTGTTAATATTCAACGACAACACCGACCACCAAAAATAAGGGACCAATACATTTAACCTGAAGAGTATTGAGTTATAGATCAATATCTGTATAACCGTTATATTATTAGGGAACTGTGACTGTCCATGGGCATTGGTATACGACTTTATCGCCTAATACAAATTAAAAATGAGACATATATTGCTTTTAATCTTCTAAGGATTATTTGTATTTTATTTTACAAGGTTATTTCACAGTAAAGTATTGTTTTAGGTTGAACAGTCGAACCAAGATGTGATTTCTCGTGAGTTGATTCAATTTATCATGACGGCACACGGGTAGTTAGATACGGAACTGTTTATAACTCTAAGCACAACTATTCCACAAGTTTCACTTTTTAATATCTGTTTTGATTGCAGATGCCTCCTTTATCCGTGGAAGACAAAGACAGAACACAGGAAAACAGAAATGTCACATACAGCCTGGAAGGAGACGGCAGTCACCTGTTTGTGATTGATGAATCGTCCGGGGAAATCAAAGTGAAAGACGCTGGTACCGTTGACTGTGAAGCCTGGTCGGAGTTTGATTTACAAGTATGTCTTGGGGATTCGGGCAATCGTAAAAAGGCTATACAATGTCTTTTTGTGTTTCAAAATGTCCAGGTACCCTATCTATTAGAGGCTCGTCACAAGTCTGCGATTTTCAACGCACAGACGTATCGGGTATTTAAAGGGGAATTATAGGTATGATATCAACATAAACTATATAGTTGGGGTATTAGAATAACGTCAAACGATTATATGTTTGATATGCCTTTAGGAAGAAATAGAAAAAATATTGACACTCTGAGGATCCCAGTTTTGGTTACGGTTCCGTGCACTTATATACTCGAGCCCACTTTGTATTTCGGTATATAGCCACATAAACAGCATATGTTAAATAACAACTGTCTTATAAACACAAAAAACATTCCAGCCTAATAGCATGATCGTGCAATATACCATCGCATAGTTCTGCGATTGAAGGTGATAATATTCTAAGACAGTCTGATAAGTGTCTGATAAAATATTTCTACAGGTAATAGCCAGTGATAGAGGGGGACAAGGCTTGAACACCACTACCAGTTTAGTCATCAAAGTGGAAGATTTGAATGACAATTCCCCTCATCTTCAACCGGACTATCGATTTGCTGTTGGTCGTTTGACACCAGTAGGAATTGTTATTGGGGTTATAAAGGCAATAGATCTGGATTTCTCCACAAAGAACAATCGTGTCCACTACAGCCTGGCTGGAGGGGATGGATCAGGGAGGTTTACTGTGGACTTGAACACCGGTAAGTCGAGATGATGTTTTAACATGACATTGTATATGGATGTTGAAACAGTTAAGCTACATGTACCTGTTTCACATATCACCGAACCTCATTATTCCTTTGCAGCCACGCTTAACAGTCAATTTCATGAAACGTTTTTGATTCTTACACACACCTCGCGGTGTACTAAAGGTATATGCTTTTGTTTAAGGAAAAAGTTATTTGCTTCATTTTTTTCAGAAACTGTTAGGTATGTATCTTTTCATCCTTTTGTCTTTCATGTTCATAAAGTATGGTAGTTTCTTTGTGTATTACTAGTGGTATACATTCCAGGCTCGGAATATTGTATCCTATTCTATTTCAATGTCATTTTTCATATATTAATTATTAGTTAGAAGCGCTGTGCTTTACCTTAATTATCATCCCGAGATCGTGTATATTTCATGTTATAACCTTTTTTTTCATATTTAAAACAAATTATATCAGATCAGTCAATCAATCAGTGCAGCGCCTATCTCCGTTAACAATTGTTACTTTCACAGGAAATATAACGGTGACCAGCCCATTAACTACTCTACCGATGAAGAACCGATATACCTTTTCGGTGGAGGCGTACGACACGGGAAATCCTCCAAGGTCGACTGTTACCAAAGTTTACGTCGACGTTCCTTTAAACACTCCACCAAGAGTTACCTCCTCCTTCTACATGTCTGTTCTTGAGAACAATCCAGGGGGCACTCTTGTTGGTAATATAACAGCTTTTGACCCAGATGTTACAGCATCAAGCAAAGAACGACTACTTTTCACTTTTAATGAATCAGGTGACACATCTACTGTTCTGTAACTCAACACTTATATTTATAAATGTAGTGAAAGATGAAATTTTATTTTCCACTGGTTTCAAATAAGAGACATTTGAATTACGCTGCCAACCTCTATTGACTGGGGTATTGCAGCCCACAAAAAATGGGCGGAAGTTACACCCGTGAATGCTGAAAATCTTTATATGCGCAAATCACTGACACAGTGACACCAAAAGGTCTTTTTCATCTTAGTATTACATATGAGTCTTGTTCGAGTAAGCTACACACATACATGTATGTGTGTACCGGTATACGAAGCGTTCAAATAACACTTCAAATAGAATGATATAAAAATGGTAACATTATAATATGTGAATAACACAGTGTACTGAAACTGAGCGGCGAGGGTCCTTTCTTATTTAAAATATTTTGGGGTCAATAAATCCTGGAAATACATTTATTTGAATGGTATTTTATATTATAATCAAAGGTATTTCACTTATATGATGAGTTTATATTACTTCGGATTGGTGTAAAACCGCGAAGGAACTCTAAAGAAACACCCACGATGTCACATCAAAATGAAGGAGGCCGCATATAAATAGTTAAAAGAAATCACTGTGTTAATGTGAATCAAAACCAAACAGTTCCCAACTAAATAAGCGTTATTTTGTTTACAGTTCCTTTCACATTGAATAAAGCCAGTGGAACCATTAAAACAACACGTGTCTTGGATAGAGAAGTTGAAGACAGATTCGTTTTCCCTGTGTTAATACAAGACAATGGAGCACCGCCGTTTACTGTGACAACCACTGTAACAATAAATGTTTGGGACCAAAATGATAACTACCCTCTGTTCGATTCATCGGGAGGATATACGGCTTGGGTGACTGAAAATGAGGACAGGCCGTACAATCACAGTAAAGTAGAAGTGGTGAGTCGGATAGTATCAATGTCATATTTTCATTGCTTTTCTTTTCTTAAATTCGGTGAGGGGAATATCCAGAGTTGCCTAAAATTGAAAAATTGAAATTGAAAAATAAAAAAAGTTTATGTTTATATTGACATAATGCCCCCCAAAAAGCATGGATTTCTGCAGAATGGTTGGTTTATTGTTCCAATACTATAAATATGTATCCTTCAGTCAGTATGATCAATTTTCATAAATATAAGCAACAGTTATTTTAGTTTTGATCTTACCTGCGTTTACGTCCAATATTGTGCTAAGCACCTTTATATGTATATCCATTCTGTGATGTGTTCTATAACAGCAGTTTGCTGTTGCCATAACACGTTCAGATTGATTTTAGAATTGAATGCTTTCTTTTAATTATTTTAAGCCTAATCTGCCAAATCTAGAACCTATGAATTTTTTATAAAAATATGATAACAAATTATTGTGTTCGTAATGTTTTTTTCTGTTTAGCATCCGCCGATTCTTGCACACGACAGCGATCAGACCTCCATAAACAAACTAATACAGTACAGTATATTTGGGCCTGGTAGCCAGCTGTTCCTAATCCATCCTCTGTCTGGGAGGATTGAACTGAGCGGAGAAGGTCCGATTAACTGTGAAGACATGTGTCAATTTAATTTGACTGTGAGTTCAATTGTATACTAGGCTCTTAGAAAAATATGGATCTAATGGAACCCTTAAAGGTTCCGCAGTAATGGTTCTAGTGGAACCCTTTATGGTTCTGTATTGAACCCTCACAGCAACTGTTACCATTATTTCTTCCTTTCTTTTTGAACCGTTTTTGTCCATATAGAACCATCGTCTTTTCTAAAGAACCCCCATAGAACCATTATTATTACCAGTGTAGTTGATTTGGTAATGGTAGACCATTATAAAACCTTATGATACCCATGTATCTGTATGGTCATATTACAGTGATCTACGTTCTTCGTTAAAATATTTGGTAAATCTTGAAATGTCATAGAATTGTTACATGTATTTACAGTGGGAGGAAAATCCTTCATCCTCGTAAGATTATCAAAATTACAAAACACGATTCTATGGATTTCAACTCCTATATTTATTCCATAGAATTGTGTTATGTTACGGTTACAGGGTTTTAAATGCCACTAAAACAAATTTTAATAGTTGTTTTGATATAAAAGTAGTAGGCTGGTGTGTTTTTAAATAATTTGATCCGGGTTAAACAAAATCGAATATGGTGATATTGTCTTTCAAACATATGTGCACAACTGGGCCCATACTCGTATTAAAACTGGGCGCATTCTCTGGATTCTTCCATGTTATAAAGTAAAATAGATTGTACAACAACAAAGAGTTAGGTACATGGGACTATTCCTAATTATTATAAGAGTTTACAGATTGACGTACTTCGTGTTATCAGGTATCGGCCACAGACAGGAACGGAACAGGTCTGCAAACTGTCACAAACTTAACGGTGTTTGTGGAAGATGTTAACGACAATCCTCCAATATTTGTTCAAGACTATGAGTTTCGTCTCCATCGTTCAAGTCCAGTCGGTACAGGCATTGGAACAGTCAAAGCTGTTGACCAAGATAGGACCAAGAAAAATAAGCGGGTTATGTACCATATAACTAGTGGATCTCACGGAGATTTTGAAATTGACCTAATGTCTGGTGAGTAACATTGTTTCTACATTTGCAGCGGGTGCTTGGAAGGAAGCTTTGTTTTGCTTGATGTTCTTAGGCACAAAGGGCAACAGGGATCCGATATTTTGCGTTATGTCTTTGTTTTGCGCCCTGTCATTGTCCCGCCTTGTCGCTGTTTGTTGCCAGTGTCGTGATGGGGGTTTCCGTCACCCATTGGGTTGGTATGCCGTCCTGTAGGTTAAATAGATAGATTCACATATGTTAGCTGTTCTAAAGGCATACCAAACTCTTGAAATCTGGACCAAGAAAACAGCTTTTTGGGGGCTCTAGTTTTGACTGTCATGTATGCAAGCACATAATAAAACTGAACATCTACCTTTACCGAACAGGTGAAATCCGGGTGGCTGCATCGCTATTTCGGGAACCTCATACAGAAAACTACTTACTACATTTAGAAGCCATCGATTCGGGTACGCCACAGCTCTCGGCAACTACTAAGGTGAAGATCTATGTCCCGAGAAATCACGCTCCGTTACTCAAGCCAAATTTCCATTTCGAGATCGCTGAAAATGAACCGGGGGATACGACCGTCGGTCATATTTTGGCTGAAGACGAAGACGTGCTTGTAGCTGACCCACAAAACCTGCTCTATTGGATCGAAGGACAAGGTATTCATTTTATGATTTTTTTTAAAGCTTAATGTTCCTGGGCACAGTGAGCATAACTCATATTGCTGTCCAACTTGCCAATTTCAAATGAATACATAGATAAATCAAATAGTGCAGCAAGTGCATTTAGCATATATAGTGTGCAAGGAGATTGGTTGAATTTGGAACTGACAGTTTATGTTACATTAACGGTATTTATCATAGATCAGTAATCTATCCAAGAACTCAGAATACACCAATCAATCAATAAATCAATCAATCAATCAATCAACCAATCAATCAAACAATCACAATCAATAACCAAACAATAATTATAGGTGTTAATTAAAGTTGATCTTAAGCCTTACATGTGGTGTTAACTTGAGAAACTAGTCCTGCTTTTGTTCTTACATTTAACTAAACTCAACACGGACATTCTGTAGATGAGTGCTGTAAGACAAAGGACAAATAGACAGTTTGTATTGTATTCCATTTTATTGTAATATGTACATAACAAATAACATTGTATTGTGCACATTTTCTGTCCTTTGCAGTTCCTTTTACGATTCGAAATCAATCTGGCGAACTATATACCTTAAGGGAATTGGATAAAGAACGGGAAATTGACTATGTGTTTACGGTATTTGTGAAGGACGATGGCGTCCCGCCATTTACGGCCTCCACCACTGTTGAAATAGATATCGTGGACCTAAATGACAACGCTCCCAAATTCCATTCGGACAAAGGTTACAAAGCTAGAATTATAGAAGACAATGTTTTATCTGTGGGAATACAAGAAGTAGAACTTGTAAGTTTTAATAGATATAACCAAAGTCGTTAGTCTTATTATGTCTTTGTTGAATGGGTAGGTTTGAATTGTAAAAAGATATCAATAAGGTTCCGAATATGGTCTTTATAACCAGTTATTACCAATTAAGTAAGATAAAACGAAATCATTAAATTTTTCTGACGTTTTATATTATTGTTTTCCATCTTGAAAAAGAGCAGGAGCTAGAGATTCAACTGTGTACAAATGAAATGAAAAGAGTTGCTATCGAAATTGAGATTGAGAAAAAAGGTTCATGTTTAATTTTAAAGCGAGAGAAATTTCAAACCAATCTGAATTGGGCTGTTGAAGAGTTATTTGAAATTTGGCTAATTTTCTTTATTTTACAGCTGCCTGCGTTAGTGGTTACTGATGATGACAGTACAAAAGTGAACAAGAATATTATGTTCAGTTTGGGAGGAAAAGGAGCAGGGAACTTTAAGATTGACTCGGTTACCGGAGAGATCCATGCCAAATACAGGCAGATCGATTGTGAGAGGCAATGTCGCTATATCCTGGATGTAAGACGTTTGTTTTATTGATTTATATAAAAATAGTAGATCCCGTGGGCTCAAGGATACTTTTTTTAATACTGTTGTTCGTATAAATTAATGTTTAACTTATTTCCATTAAAAGTTTTTCTAATGAAGCCGATGGTGGGTTTTTTTTAGCCATTGGCTGGAACGCCTGAAGTAAGCCTAAAGCTCCAATAACAAAGCGCTCAATACTTATTTAGGCATGTTAGTTTTCGTCTAAGAAACGACATAAACAATAGTTTGCATAATTTGAACCTGTGTTCACAGTAATAGCTCCTTCGCAAGTAATTAACCACAGCAGAAAGAGATGCTTAATATTCATCGATTGACGGACGCTTAACGCACTGCTCAATGTAAACAGCCATAACAACGAACCCATATAATAAGAAGTGTTTCGTATTGTTGGAAAATATGGTGCTAACTAAAGGCGTCAGAGACAATGCATCCAGCTATCTGTATGAAGAAATATTCCTTAAAATGTATAAAAGATAGCGCAAGAATTCGGACGCGAAATTAAGATATCCCAAGAAGCAGAAATAGTATTTAAAAAAACCATAAAGCCCGGTTCCGACTTACAAAGGGCCTAACTTGTGCATGCTACATGCGTGATCTGAAAATATTCTTCTTGAGCTGTTTTGTGTATCAATTTTGTAGCTCATAGCAACTGACCAAGGTGGAAAGGGAAACTCTACTGTCACCAAGATATTGGTAGAGGTTGTAGATGTGAATGACAACCAACCCATTATACCCGGTATTTATACGTTCACGACACCTCGAATGACTGCTGTAGGTTCAGAGGTCGGGAAGCTAGAGGCTGTTGATGGGGACTGGACAAAGAAGAACAATCGACTTTTGTATTATCTTAAAGATGGTGGTCTTGGGAAATTCGCTGTTAATATATCAACTGGTACGCTTTTTCATTTCAAACATTTTTGGTTGTTGCTACTTTATTTTATTATTAAGCTCATATTTTAAGTTTGCATTATAAGTGCTTGCTGCCTACCAGAATCTTAAAATGAAACAAATTCTTATGCAAAATAAAACATTCAATCGCCAACAGCATGCAGAGAAAAGACGCAAAGTGTAACCAAAATAGATCCATTATCTGGAAGTACGTAGGGAGGGGGAGGGGGGCTGACTCAAGACAGCATTTGTCACCTTTTATCTCTCAATGATTCCGCCACCGGTATTAAGCATCTGTATTTATGTAGGTTGGATAACAGTGAATACACCATTGATGTCAACGCCTATGAGAGAGGAATACGTTCTGCACGTAGAAGTGTTCGACACTGGTGAGCCTCAGCTCTGGGCTCTCACCGAGGTCATCATCAACGTCCCGCTGAATAAACCACCGTCTTTGCCCAGGGATACCAACTTCACAACTGAAGAAAACAGGGATATGGGGGATATTATCGGTCAAGTGTTAGCTACAGATCCCGATTTGGTTTTCAACCCGTCAGAAAAACTAAGCTATTACGTTAATGATACTAAATGTAAGTTATAAGTTTTACAACTTTACAAAATATTTTGTCATGTTATTGCGAAACAGCCATGTTTCATTATATCACTTACCAACGCAATCGAAAGCATCTCATTTAGATTTCTGTTGTAAAAATGCAATCTTTAAAGCAATCGGCTTTCCAACTTGACAGATGTCTCTTTTATAAAACATCTGGTAAACATGTTGCTGTCTGGTGTTTTTTAAAGGTTTTCGTTAGTAAAATTAGGTTTAATCTACTAGTATTCCAACTGTATTAGTATTTGTGTTAAAATTTCGTCAGGTAGCTCAAAACGTGCTTAAAGTAAATGGTATTAATTATCAAATGCCCTGGTATATTCTGCCTTCGGTTACCGATACGCATACACAAAGTGCAGCCCATAGACTCCTACCGAAATTCTAAAATAATTATTTACAGTTTGGACCGCGAATAAGAAACATATTCATATTAGTCAGGTCATGAAAAATACAAAATACATATGTTTATTGTAGACTAAGAAACATTTGGCTAGCCTAGACCTGTATTCTAACTCGGGTCTCTGGCTAGCAGGTCCAGGGCCGGTATTCATAAACATACTTAAGTCTAAGTGTAACATATAAGTACCACCTAAGATAGGTGTCACGAACAAGTGGTATTCAATATGCTACTTACCCAATGTGTTACACTGAACTTTGTACTTAAATCTAAGACACCCCCGAGGGTGTCCTAAGTCGATGTTCGTTCGCCATAAACTCTATTTTCCATTCATTTTGGACGCGACAGCCAAGAGGAATGGCAGTAT
>JAVFBX010086275.1:1491-16512 GCA_034783855.1 Mopalia kennerleyi | reverse complement strand
AATATTGGCGGAAAATTAATGCGCGATGACCTGGCATAGCGTCGTCCACCATAGAAACTCTCGCGAAAATACGTTTGCTTCAAGACCCTATCAGATCGATGGCTTGCGCAATAAGCTCTGTATCAATTCACCAACACAGGCTGACTTCATTGAAATCTTTTGACGAAACGACTCCTTCTCACGCCACCCCACAATTACGTCTTTGTTTTTCTCTCTATTGTAGGCTACATTGATAGTGGGTTTGTTTTTCTTTCCATTTTTGTAATCTGAAAGAAAAGCAATGTTGTTAGGACAACGGAGACGTATTGCAGTCAACTTCTTACAAATCTTCATGGTGGAATTGCTGAGGAAGTCAATTTAAACCAATCGTCTGTCTTGAACTACAACAGCTTTTATTTTACTTAAGGCGTCACTATTTGCCTTTAAAACATAATAAAATAATGGTCAGATCGAAAGCTGTGACAGCCCACGATTTGTACCATTCCTGTGAACCCACGACAAACCAATATGGGAGGAGGTCGGAACATATCTTCACTAAAGCCGTCACTACTCAAAATTGATATAGAAGTGATTCGTATGATTGAGCTCTAGCGTCATTCTCAAGGATATTTCACGTATATGACTATAGACTATCCGTTTCTGACTCGGTCTTACATAAATATGGTGGAACACAGAACAACAAAAATCTAACAACCACCCCGCAGTTCTTGGAGCTACATCGTGTAACTCCCTCATATATCTGATGTCAGTATACGGACTCGAACCCATAAGCTGTACATCCAAGTAAAAGCAGTGAACCGACACGCTTATCACTGAACCACCGCAACGAACGTAAATATAGAAGAAGCCACATGTAAACTTGAAGCAAAACGTCTGAAGCCATATAAGCTTACTGTTAGGTAGAGAGTGCCGAATTGAAGAAGTTAAGCAGAAGTGTTCAGAATGACAGGTTGTATTTTCCTTCACCATTTTACAACAACTTAATTAACATGCAAAACAAAAGAATTCCATCAAGGGAGCGCACTCCAACATGTATATTCGTTACCAATTTAGTACACGACACAACACTTACTACTATTTGTAAATTGGCTGAAACTAAAATGCACGCATATGTAAACTTCTATACTTTTTTTCGCTCTTATCAATCTCTGTGAAATCAAGATACGCAGAACAACCATTAATATTTTGCCGTTTTAGGTGATTCTCTCCATGATGGATGGATATAACATGAAAACAATAGAAAACTGCTTACTAGCCAACTGGGTCCGTTTCACAAAACCACCGTAGCTAACGCTGGTTGCAACTGCTATATGACAACAGTATGTTCTTAGTGCTGGTCGTCATGGTGGGACGTTTTACGTTAAAATGGTTAAGATGGATTGTGAAGAGGACCCCCGAAGTTTGAGAGACATTTGTTAGTTAACAAGCGCAAGCCCGATTTTAACATCAATTGTCGGTACCGACAAAGCATGATGTTCAATTCTCCAACATCCATTACTTGTTTTCTAATACCTGGGATATAGTATGTACCGACTCTATTAGTGCTAGAGCAAGTTTCATTAGTGATAAACATTAGAGAAATTAGCGAGATAGACTTGCATTGTAACCCTCTTTAATCGGGACCTTCCTTTGCTTTAACAGACACTTTCTTGTGGCGGATATCATCTTCCTATGCAAGGGTCAGTAGGTGCAAGACGAGCCTTCCTTGCTGTGAGGAAAAGCGTGGCAAAAATTTAATTGGACTATGGTAGAAACACGTAGGCAAATCACAACGTCGTTTACACATCAAAGTCTACAACAAACAAGCGTAGCGCCACTGCCAATTAACATGTCTGTGATGTCGCCAGGGCTCGTTAATGGAACTAATATCGTGCGTGTATATTACATATAAAGCCTGCTTGTCACCCTGTGTAGACGCCCTCTTTCATATTGTAAAAAAAAGCCCCACTCTGATTGGGTAGAGTAAAGAGAGGTCCTCCGAAAGTAGCTGTTGTAAACTCTAGCTAACTCAGGTTTTATCGCCTAGGAAGGCAAGGTAAGAAAGGAAGAGAGGCTTAATGCGACGATCTTCTTTTCCGCCTTGCCTCGGGAAGATGCATCGAACTTGACTTTCGTCTTCATAGGTTGCAGCTATAGTAACCAAGTTTGATAAAAATCGGACAAAGTTCAAGCAAGATATTGAGCGGAAGCTGTGTATAGACTAACCGCCCGCTCGCCCGCCCACGCCAATCTGAATACGTAATACAACCTGTCGTATAACAATTACACGTATACAACAATTTTACGTAAATATAACCTAGGCAAAAATGTTTGCACATGCAAAATAAACGTATAGGTGATCAACATGTTTGCCGTAGCTGTTGACCATGTATTTAATTTTGTTCTCTGAGAACCTTTTCGTTTCTTTTGTCGATGAGATTTATTAAATTCGCTGCTGATACAATATAGGTTTGTCTGCTGGACATGAATATACCACATGTTATAAAACAGATGTTGGGGCAGCTACAGTTTGTGTGACCGATACTATTGACCATGTTATTTAAAAAATAAATAAAGAAAAACAACACAAGTATTTCAATAAGAACATTGAGGAATATATTTAAACAGCAATTTAATATTGAAATGACAACAAAATGATCATATTGATAGTGTTTACAATTAAATGGAGTCAAAAATTCATTTTCAAAAAAAGCTTGAATGTGAAATTGACATCGTGATCATTCCTCAGCGATTATGTAATTGTTTCCGTCCAATCGAAAGTGTTGATGAGACTTGTTCTGATGTAAGGGAATCAATGTCACTGTTTAAGAATGAGTCTCTTGATTGAACTGTGTAATCCCACTGTAGCCATACAAATCAACAACAACAACAAATCCGTGGACCAATCAGCTCTTACATGAGGGGAGGCAATTCACAGAAAAGTCAGAACAATGCAGCTGTAATCGATAATGATATGAAAAATTGTCCAAATTCTCTTTTAATCAGAGGTCAGTGATCAGTTGTAAACTTCTACTGCAGGCTCTCGAAGGCGAACTCTAGCTTTACGGGTTTGAGTTTTACGCCAATGTCACTTTCATCGATCAACACCATGATATCAACATCGTTGTCGGTATCTCTTCTCTCCAACGGCAAAATCTTTGTCAAAAGCCGTTCACAGTTTCTGTGGTGTACTGGAGATCGAAACACTCGATCTATAATCTTTCCAAACTGCTGCCGTAAGCTTAAAAAACGACCCATCTTATATTAGCTCGAGCTTGTATTCTTGATGGACATACCAAGGAGAACAATGGTGTGACGTCAAGGTTTGTGACATCAGAGAGTGAAATTCACCACGACATATATTCAACGTCACATCATTGTTGCGTCATGCACGTTACCATTTGGACGTTTCAGAGGCATTTTGACGTCGGCCGCAAGATAATGGGGGGCTCGGAAGTTGGCAAGGGAGGTAATTTTATCCGTGCAAAGCGGTCCTTTGACGTCAAAGCGGTCGAGATTTATGAACTTTTGAATAACGTCACAATGCAAAAATGTTTATGACGTCATGTAAAAGCTCCACTATCACGAATGTTGTGACGCCAGGGGACCGCTTTGCACGGATAAAATAATCTCCCTTGCCAACTTCCCGAGCCTCCCATTCCATCATTTGAATTCCATCATAATTCAAATGACGTTACAATGGAACATAGAACACGCGCCTTTATTAAAAAAAGAGCTAGAATTTAGAAATCATGTTTCTGTTGGAAGCGAAGTCTATAACGTCAATGTAATAGCCTAGTCATTAACAGTTTGCTCCGCCCCCTCCAATGAAAACAAGCATACATTTCTATACATTAATTATAAAAAAATATATATTGGTAAGTCATTATTCCAGAGCTAGTTGAAGAAATATTGTCTCAGTTAGTTTTTCATTGAGATACACTTTATCTAGCTTTACATTTGAGAAGAAAGATGCATAGACTTGGTTCTGAAACCCGTTTATAGATCAAATAAATAAAATTCAACGGCCCCTATAGCCCCACCTAGCCACGATTATTCACAGTGTCCGTGGTAAGCAAGTTGATAGAAACAGTACAAATAAACTTATCTGGTCTAAAAAGTCTCTCAGATAAACAACAACGCCACCTGGCGAGCTAAAACTCAGATTCGATAACCAAAAAAAGAGATGAAGACTGACATCAAAAATCCTAGTTAACCATATTCGATCTATTATAGCCCACAAGAGAAACATAAATCTTAACAACCCGAGATTCAGATTTATTTAGAAACTTGTTTGTGGGAGAAATATTAGTTTGCCTGCGGCTGTGTAGAACTCGAGAGCTTCTGGGGCCTCGCCTCATTTTTCACAGTGCCTGTGAGTAAGTAATATCAAAGAACCACTACAAACAACTGATTTGTTGGAAAAGGCTTCTCAGGCAAACAATATTTTAAACTATTTTAAACTTTATAACCGTTATAGTTGCAGACTATTGCAGAGTAGCAAGCTGTTTTATCACTTCTGCTTTTATTTTACATATCGTGGTCTGAGGACTAACTAGTTCTATATCTACTTTTATGAATTTTACAGTTAACCTATCAATAGAGATCTAAGGGCTAACAAGTTATATGTCACAAAGTTACACTTCATAAGGGTAAGTAATTCCATGAGAAAATGCGAAAGATTGATAGAACTTTGTGTAAATTTCCGAACAAGCTCATATTTACAAGGTTCTATCTCCATCCACCAACCTAAAAGCTGAATTCAGTCATGTGCTCTACCAAACAAAATCAAGAATATCATTTTGTGGAGCGATTCGTGTGTACCACAGAACAGGATATATTTTCTACTGCAATAAAACATTTTCTACACCAATATCCTGCAATCATAAGCATTGAACAGATATTTTGCGAACTAGGACACAGTTCAATTCAAGCGGTTGATAAGCTCCACAGCCGTGTAGAGAAATCTTGTTGGCCATCAGAGATTAACAGTCCACTAAGTTTAATGCGTATTCTGAAAACAATTGATAGGCTGCAAATTCTTCTAATGAGAGATGAAGATTTAAAAACATTCAGGATATTACTTTCAGAGGAATGTTTGTGAACGTTCCTTACACAAAAGTAAAACACCTAAAGTAAGAACAAACAGAACCGAAAGTGCTTAAATTCAAAACAAGCTTCCCCGAGGACTTCAAATCGGTGAATGTCTTCAAGACGGCGGGATCGCGTGGCTCCGGAGTAGCAATCCTGATATGTTCCTCGGTCTGAAGATTGCAAACATACAAACCTTCCTTAAAGATGAAAACAAGAAGGATTTAAGAATAGGATTTCAACATATGTGGAAAAGAATTTCACATATGTGAAAAAGAATTCAATATATTTCAAATTATTTTCTACATATGTTGAATTCTTTTTCACATATGCAAAATTATTTTTCACATATGTAAAAATCATTTGTTTTACATATGTGAAAAAAAATCACATATGTGGAAAAGAATTTCACATATGTGAAAAAGAATTCAATATATTTCAAATTATTTTCTACATATGTGTCATGTTTTTTCGCATATGTAGAATTAATTATTTATTTTACATATGTGAAAAAGAATTTCACTTATGTAGAAAAGAATTCAACATATGTGAAAAAGAATTTGACACATGTAAAGTAAACCTTAATTCAACATATGTAGAAATCTTTTTCACTTATGTAAAATTAAAAGGCGAGTGGAACTCTTTTGTAGGTATGCGAAATTAAAGCATCCAAGACCTCAATTACAAAGTTCTCCCTCACAGCCTGTAGTTAGTGGCAATACATTTGCGTAAAAAGTGCCATCTGATCAAAAGCAAATCCTTTGCGTTTCGCGAAGCATTTGTTATTTTCTAGCGAAGAATAAATTTAATTAGGGAAACTAGATTTGTTTTATAAGCCCACAGTTGCGACCGATTCTGTAGTGAGCATGCTGCATTAATTAGTACGTCTGATTCGTGGGGAAATAAAATGATGTAGTCTACAATACAAGTATTAAATAAGAATCAACCGGTTGCCTGATATAATATTCACTCTTTATTTGTCACCGTTATTGGCATTTTTCGTAATAGAATGTATGGTTTTGTTTTTTGAGCCGTTGTTGGCTATAAAGCTATGCGAGTGTTCCACATTTGGCAGTCTCCGCCCAATGTCACCTATTGCGCTCTGTTTTGTTGTTGTTGTAATTTCTCTGAAGACCAGTACAAGGGGACCATTTCCTGATCAAGGTCTCGACTTAGGAGTGTCTCCTGCTGAAGCTAATATTGCACAGCATGTCGAATATATTCCTATTGTCCTTGCATTCGTCTTGAAAGTCTACACAAGACGATAGCAGCATAAACGAAGGTTGGATACGCCCCCTTGCTATGGGGAGAAATCGTTTATCAGTTTTTTGATAAGTGGAACTCTTTTGTATATTTTACATAAATGAAATTCTTTTTCACATATCTGAAATATTTATGTTTTTGTGTTTTATTTTACTTATGAAAAAAATTCCACACAGGTGAAAAATAATGGTACATAAGTAAAATAAAAGCAAAACTAATTCGATATATGTAGAATAAGGTAGAAGCGATAAAACGGCTTGCCATACACCTGTAGAAATCTATTTGCATTTTCGTGAACATAGCTATATGCGACATACCTGGATTTCCTACATTCGTAAAAGCGGACATTTTACTGCCCTTTAAAACCGCTTTTGTTTCTATTTTTGCTATGTCATTTCGAAAAGTATTTCATCAGATACCTTCATTTCCGTTATGACGTGCCATTCGAACGCTTGTTATTTCACATATATATATATATATATATTACGTTGTGAATATATCAAGCCACGTTTAGAATAACGCCAAGCAATCCTAACTCGCCAGTTTTAAATTTCTCATACAATGAACAATATATATGTGACCTGCTATACCAGAGCAGGTTTATCGAGATCCACAATGGCTACTGTGGTCTCATCAAGGTATAGTAGGCCATGGACTAGAACCTCATTTTAACACTCAGATAATTTATTCGGCTTTTATCACTTGATATTAAAATTCCCATCTCTCTAGGATGTAGGCTTTCATTTCATATTTTTGTCGTTTCATTGTTCAGTATGCAGGTTGCATTGTCATTGTATAATTACTTACGTCATGTGTAAAATAATTGATCATTATACCTTGCATATTACTTGCTATAGCTACAGTACTATTACTTTACCAATATAGTCCATTTCCGACAAAAAAGTATATTCCTAGAAGTACCAGGTAGTTCGTGAAAATATAAAAATAACAAAAACGATTACAATGGGAAAATCGGGCTATAAAAGGAAATTAAAATCTTGTTCACTTCACTTCAAATTGACATTGTGTTCAGTATAAGACTGTCCTCCTTGTGGATCATCGCGTGGAATCATCCTTTGAAGATATGGCCTTAATAGGTAAGACATTTAAGCAACTTAGGAGCAACTTTAAGATACATAATTTAGGTTGTTCAGCCACAGTTCAGGTAAGAAAGTTAGTTTAGATGACATTAAGTGAGGCCATCTTAGCGTTTGTAATGTAATATGCATTTGGCAGGTGAAGGGCAACATGCGAATACGTGTCTCGATGAAATTATAGTCAAAGTATTGAAAAGGGCCAAATGGTTCATTCCTGAAAAAAAGCACATACTATAGTATTTGTACTCATTCCTCAGTCTGGGCCACTGACGTATTACTATCATAGAATGGTATTCACACTTTAAAGGTCTGTATAACCCTGTCCAACAACCGAACAGTGTTGCTCATATTGAAATAAATCTATATATAACACCAGCGTAACAAATTAATTCTGACAACATTGTCGATAAATTAATCACCGAGAATGAAGTTTGTTTCGCAATCTAAAATCTGAAAGGCTGTAAGGAAACTGCATGTAACTATTTTCTTATATCAGGTTGAAGCACACTCAACGCTATTACGTGCGGGGAATGTGGTCGTTTAACATTATTATACAACTCCGTTGTACAATGTATAATATGTCGTTTAAAAATAACTGTATTGTCAAGCGACATATATATAAAAAAAAGCATATGAAAGGCTGCATTATTCACACCAAAATAGACAAGTAAGCTGGGCTTCTGAGATAAAGCGAGCGCTTTTTTCGATATGCATGGTTTCGGCTATATTTGGCCATCTTCCCATTACAAGGGTCAGTATGTGTAAGACGAGACTTCCACATTACTACCCCTTGCTGCAATTCGAGTTGAAAACGTGGCAAAAATTTAATTGGGCTTTTGTATAAACAAGCAGCCAACCAGAAAGTTGTTTACACATCAAAGTCTACAACAAACAAGCGTTCAGCCAATGTCAATAAATCTGTCTGTGATGATGTCAGGGCTCGTTAATGGGACTTATCCCGTGCATGTATATTACGTGTATAGCCTACTTGTCGACCATCCCGTGTGTAGACCGCCTCTTTCTTATTTTAAGAAAGCCAGTATCTAATTGGGAGGGGTAAAGAGAGGAAAATAGCTGTTGTAGAGTCTAGAACTTAAATCCCGTTTACCGACTATGGAGGCCAGGTGGGCAAGAAAGAGAGGTTTAATGGGACGACATTCTCTCCCGCCTTGTCTCGATAAGATGTTTCGGAAATAATGCCCTCTTCATAAAAAACCTTTAAATTACGAGTGGAAGATATTTATCGCCAGGAATGGCAAGGTCTTTTTCTAAGCAGTTCTAGATACGGCCTGTATAACATGTACACAAATATCCTAATTGTTGAAAATTATATGTAAAGAGATTTTATTAAATTTATTATTGACGTTGGTAGGTTCCATAACGTAAATCGAGCCAATAGATTTAGTTGTCGGTGCAATCTTGTTCAGGATCAGTTTTCTGTTCCTCTTGTACGTCCTGTTCATGAACATATTAGATGTCATTAGATTCCCTCAGAGTACTTGAAATATCGCACCCACCATAGATTTAATATGTTGATTTGTTTGTTTGTTTGATTGATTGGGGTTTACTCAAGGGTATTTCACTTCTATGAAGACGGATTGTCCACCTCACACTGTTCCTTGTCCTAGCATGGTGGAAAACCGCGATTGCCGGAGCCACATCTTGTGACTCTCTCATATACCTGAGGGCCGACAGAGGGACTCGATCCCGTGAACGGTACATCGAAGATGACTTTAGAAAGCGCACTCGCTAACCACTAAGCCACGACCGCGGGCCTTAATATGTTGATGTCTGCACAGGAGGGTAACCCTAAAAAAGCCCAGGTTTTACTGGAGGGCTACCATGCTATAAAACAAAGCAATGGGATGTCCAACTAACGATTAAATTTGCCCAAGATATTTAAAGCAGGCTATGTGCATGCGTGCCACTTTGTTTTGTCACATATTTCTGTCACATGCTGAAAGATTATGTTTGACTATACAATGAGATTATTTTTGCATCCGGGTCTGTAGCCTCATAGTACGATAAAGTTTAATAGCCCTGACGTACGGGTATAGGACGAACGCCGGTTATATGACTCTTCGTCACATGATGACTGATGGATCGATTCATAGTGCAATTAAATAAAAAGGTAGGCCCTGTGTATGGCCCAGTGGGTCTTCTCTCCCTTACGCTAAACAATGCAATCGTTCCGAGCTAGAAACTGACATCACAGACACCCGCATGTCGGACCATCCTTCGACACTTTTCGTACCGGTACAGTTATCTCGGAGCCATGTCTGAATAGCCTCGGCCATTTCCGTCCCGTAAATAATCTCTGAGGGTACGCTCTTTTCAATGGCGGTCGTAACGATATTGAATATTCATGAGCTACACCCACCGATCTATATATAGGTCAGTGGCGAAACCGAGCTTACTATGTTCCTATGCTTTTTGCTGTACTCGCGCTAAAATGTAGATGCCCGTCGTGCTTACTAATACAGTGTGTATGTTCCTTATATCCCTGAGTTCCTAATTTGTTCATAGTTAATTAACAGTTCACTTGTCAAACGGATAACGTAACAGAGGTAACTCCCATGGATGTACTTTCATCATATGGCTTAGTTATCCACGTGTTTATTGTTTACGTCTGAAGGCTATTCTGGTGTTGATATGATGACGTCATTGAAACTACATCATTATTCAAATACTTACAGCGGACGAAATTTGAATTATTTGCAACAAGTCATACATAAAAAAGGAACAATGTTTTATTTAAATGAGATTTTACCCACTGTTAGTAGTTTAATAATGATGTAGCTCTAATGACGTCATCACATCAACACAAGAATAGCCTTCAGATGTAAACAATAAACACGTGGATAACTCAGCTATATGATGAAAGCGAATTACCTCCCCTGAATTGAAGCATTCCATCAGTGATTATTTACGGTACGGAAATGGCCGAGGTTGTTCATACATGAAACACCCGGTGTAATTGTTGGCTTGCCGGAGCAATGATCTAGTGTTCTGGGGCCCCTAACAGAGTAACAGGAATATATATATGTACATGGATGAATGTTAAATGTTTTTATATTTGTTTTAATTAGACCCTAAGAGTATAGTTGACGCAAGATTATTGGAATGGAACTCAAGATGGAATTCTAGGAACTTTCAGGGCTTAGAAAACTTTTACACAGTGGACATGAAGTTCTTAGCTCCAGGACAGGAAATCCACAGCGGCAAAGACGGTAAGAACAGCATGTTTTATGTTGCTGTTATTGGTTTATTTTTATTTTTTCTTGTTATTTTAAATTTAAAAACAGTTTTAGTTATACCACTTATTAGATAGCTGTGAGGTTCAGTAAATAGTAATTAAGCATAATTATGCAGTTGAATGTTGGATAGAGGTTTGTCTTACCAGGCATTTAGCTTTCTGGTATAGGCAGCTTGTTTTGATGCACATTTGTACAGATATTTGCTTCTCTGAACCAAGCCAGTTTTTCCTGTTTCAATCAAATGCTTGATACGTTTACAAGGCACTGTTATTACAGTATATTAACAACACCTTTTACCATAAAGCTTGTATCCTTGTTGGACTATTGGACATACATTTAATAAGCAGCTTTTACCGTACCTTTCAAACAGTTACTTCCACACTTGTTTTCTGTTTGTGTATGGCTCATTGAATTGAATCCTTAGTACCGGTCATTTTTCCGAATTATTATTGGATGAACTACATTCAGGCATGACATATAAACTGTCAGTTCAAACCAAAGCATAGTTCAAATAGACTACGGGTGAATATGGCGTAGAATCATCTATCCGTCCGTCTGCCCTGCCCACCCACCCACCAATCAACCAAACAACCAACCAACCAACCATCTAACCAACCAACCAACCAACCATCTAACCAACCAAAGGTTATTTATTGCTTTTTCTTGATTGTTTGATTGATCGATCGATCGATCGATCAATCAATCAATCAACCAATCAATCAAACAATCAATAAAGCAATCAAACAAAGCAATCAAACAAAGCAATCAATAACCTTTTTAATCAGTCAACCAAACAATCAACCAATCGGGCAATCAATCTTGTGGATTATAAGCTGGTCACTTAGTTTATGTATTTCATTCATTTCGTTTTCTAGGTTTCGCAAAGTTTATTTCTGGAGTTATTGCGAAAAATAAGTGGGGAAATGGTACATGGTCTTTGTTAAGTTCTAAGCAAATTGGTGGAGATCGCATTGCTACAGTAGACCTCGTTAAAATGGAGAGTGCTCACGGGGCCCCTACAATCTTTGGAAAGTGAGTTTCAAGATCAAGTAACATATATTATTGGATGTATCCAAGCTCAATAAGTTCAATAGCACAGGTTCTTCTGGCACCTGACCGTCTCTGTCAGAGAATTGGAAAACTTATGTCAGCTATGTATATCTTTTCTTTCAATCTGACCCCAATCTGTTTACTTAAACTGTGATAAACGTGTATACCAAATTCACTTATATAACCCTGAAAATAATCAAGTACAGTTTGTATTTCATATATTATCATATATACCATTATAAATCCATGCCCTAAAGAAAAGCTTCTACATCATGATATATCCCATCATCAACATAAAACCTATTAAAAATCAATAATAATTTAAATTATTTTTTCGATCCTCGACGATATACCCAATATAGTTTTTGATGTATGGAGATACATCATGTTACACAATTCGTTATTAAATGGTCCAAAGCTGACCTAGACTATATTAAATCTTCATTTTTAGCTTGTCGTAAAATTTAAGTAAAAACATTTTGTTAATTCTCTTTTTCAGAGATCTCATATTATGGAGAAGAGTAGGCGGTGTTTATCTGATTGAGTTCGAGTGTGTCAATTTTAATTAATCCATCAACAAAAGGTCTTGCTTTCGATGCCCACTTTATTGTCAACGTTAATTTAATGTTCTATACAGTGAAGAATTAGTCTGTTTTCTGTAGCGATAACTAAGATTTTGTCAATAAAATGTCACGCCCAGTAAAATCTTAGCCACATGTGTCTTGTGTAATTAATATTTTGCATGATAAAGTACGACCACAGATCAACGTAAAATAAAATAAATGCAACTCCGAATATTGAAGTCATTTTGGCATTCTATATTTCGGCTTCTCTGTGTAGCCATCATCAAGAATATGTCCTGATGATGGCTACATAGAGAAGCCGAAATATAGAATACCAAAATGACTTCAATATTCGGAGTTGCATTTATTTCTTTATAATATTTTGCATGGTTTGTCAACTATTGTTTCCGAATTTGCCCATTTATCTCACTGGTATATGCGGAAATGCAATTTGTTGAGGAAAGAATAGAATAAGAATAAAGTTTTAGAATAAGGATTCCTGCTACCAAAGATGCAGGTTTCCGTCCATGCGAATTTCGACAAGACTCGAAGCGACGGAAAGCTTATGATTTTGCTGTTTGGTTTCCATTTCAGGAAACCATCCATATATACTTTCAGACAAATGTAAGACAGTCTGCCTTTACTTTAACGTTGTTTACTGCGATTTTCAGCAAAAGTTAGCGTTAAAGGTATTTTTTTCTAAGGTATGAGAAAACGACATGCCAAAAGTCTTTCAACATTTATATTACAATATTGCCTGGATTGATCCTCCCCCTTAATATATAAATTATATGTATGATTAATCTGAAGGTACAATTGTCCTTGATTATTCTTTTCCCTATCCATGTTGAAAATTAAAATCAACCGATTCGAGTGTCGAGTTTTCCGGGACGCTCTGCTTGGTTGTTCCGTTTGGCTATGTAGCCGTTAATGGTTTGTAGTTAATGTCAAAAAGGCTACAAATGTGGCAATAAATATTTTGTGTGGAAGAATAGAAATAAAGATTTAATTTGAGATAACCGAGTTATCTAAGTGATGTACGATTAAAAATAAAATCTTTATTTCTGAAACATTATTTCACAAAGGGACGTCACTCTGGTCTCGTAACATCATAACGCAAAACCCTCGTATTTACAAACACAATGTCGTATCCCTTTTAACACGTTTTGAAAAATTCAAAATGTGTGAAGTAATATAATCCATTGTCTGTATTTCTGGCTGACCTGCGGAACTATTTTGCAGGATGAGTATTGTGTCGTACATGTATAATATGTTTATTATAGATCATGATTCGAAGCTAGGAATATCCAAACTAAGGTTATATTGATTCTGTCAGATGAAAGGGGAATGCCTGGCAGTTGGTATTCACCTCCTCGTCGACACTATAACTAATCAGTCGTTGTGTATATTATTCTGAATGTGATCCGATAAAAAGGCCCGTCTGTAAAGTAAAAATATTGAAAAACTGAAATCAGACCTTTGATGTATTCGTAATGCATCGTCAGTGAGAGAAACAGTAGGTGTTTCATTGATTGTGCGTGTCAGTAAAACCACCCATAACATATCGTTTCACAATGTGCATGGCATTGAGCAGTGTGTTCAAATCACACTATATTGTAATGTAACAGTTTAAAATGCGGTCTTTATATATAAGCACAACACACGTCTACGTAGACCAACCGGGACACTGATATACAATGGGACACTGAGATATACCACGGCACACTGATAAATACATCAGAGCATTGAGATATACTGCGGGACAGTGATATATGCAACGGAGCAATGGGATATGCAACGGGACACGAAAATATACAACGGACACGGTGATATACAACGGGACACTGAGATGTACAAAGGGACACTGGGATATACAACGGGACTCTGAGATATACAACGGGGCACGGAGATATACAACGCGGCACTGAGATATACAATTGGAAACTGAGATATACAACGGGACTCTGAGATATACAACGGGGCACGGAGATACACAACGGGGCACTGAGATATACAACGCGGCACTGAGATATACAATGCGAAACTGAGATATACAACGCGGCACTGAGATATACAATAGGAAACTGAGATATACAACGCGGCACTGAGATATACAATGGGACACTGAGATATACAACGGGACTCTGAGATATACAACGGGGCACGGAGATATACAACGGGAAACTGAGATATACAGTGCAATTCTTTCAAATCTGTATCAGAATCAGTAGAAATTTGTGCCTGTCAATGTTCTCTAAGTGAGCATATGGGGCAGCCTGCAGAGTTCAAGGAATCACTTGACTATCTAAAATGGTTTTCTCTGTATGGTGGTATAATCATGGGTGTAGTCAGTTCGAAATTTTCCTCTTGAGTATGTTAGTCTGTAGTATGCTGAGTTTTTTAAAAGAGATAGCTGTGTGTAGCAGATTTGTTTAAAAAAATCTTAATGGTAACAACATGATAACAATGGACATGATGGTAGTAATAATGATAATAGCAACAGCAATAATAATAACACTTAAAACAGTAATTTAAAAAAAGCAGGTTCCTTGTTCTTACCATTGATTTAGGCGAGTATTGCGTGCGGTCCATACAAAACATGGTATCTCCGTCTCCATGCTGTCTGCTGTTTATTCAAATCATTAAATGTTGATTTAAGTTATTATGTTTACTTTTATATATATTGTTTAAACGTGACATCGAGTACGTGGGGGGGGGGGG
>JAVFBX010086164.1:0-16514 GCA_034783855.1 Mopalia kennerleyi | reverse complement strand
GGGTTGGTAATGTCGGACTTTTGGGGTGTCGGACTGGTGGGGTGTCGGACTATTGCTACGCACCCCCCCCCCCCCCGTAACATCAATTATCATGCTATGCCATCAATAGCAATACGATTGACTTCCCGTTGTGCACATTTTTTTTTGTAACACCCCTGTTCCACGAGACCAAGTTAGGCTTTTTCCATTCACCTCTTCCTTACTTTGACCACTTTTCAAGAAACAAAATAATTTGTCTTCTTTAAAAATCATTTTGATATAATAACAACTTTCTCCAGGTATGGGGTAAGTTCTTGCAAAATTGTTGGTCCATGAATTTGCTCTCTGAAAAAATTAATCCCATAAAAAAAAAACAAGTTTCTTAAAATAATTAAGGCCAATATTATACTCTCCAGTATTCTCGATATATCCGAACAATTTTCCACCGGGAGCTGTGTTTTCTAACTACTATCTTCTATATTTTTTACAGCGTTCCTGCAAAACTGGGTCCTATAATTTAAGCTATTTCTTTCGCAGGGTTGTCATATGTGTATATGGAATCCAAATCTGTTTTTTTGTAGGTATTCTTAAACTCTATGGCATTCTTGGCTGTTTCGGGACTGCTCCTGTAATAGGAAAAAATACATTAGGCCAATAGATAATATACTCAGAGACAGAATTTGTTTGAAACATGTATGTTTAAACACAAACAAAATGTGAATACAATTAAAGTGATGTATTTCAAGGAAAACTTTTCCAATGAACTTACTTTCCAAAATCGATTCCATCTTGAATAGTATCTGGTAATTTCCGATTAAGTGTTTCCGGTAGTGCCAGGGAAGCCAAACCAGCGGCGATAGACGCTGCTCCAAAGACCATCAAGGGCAAAGCTGTTCCAATATCACCCCCAAATAACTCCCCCTGAAACGTTATGATTGGTGGATTTAAAACAAAATTATGGTAAACTTCGTCAAAAAGCAAATAAGTAACAACATTTCTTTAAACAAAATGTTATTTGTTCGGAACGCAATGTTTCTTAATGACCAGGGTGCGTATTCATAAAGCCACTAAAGTATTTTTTAAAGCTAAGAAAAACATAGCGAATTATCAATCATCATTTAAGGTATATGAACACCATTTTGTTGAACCTTTTATGATCTCGAATGTAAGATTATAAGTGAATTTTATAAAATGTGAACTGAATTATTTCAAATTTTACCTTCTTCAAGGGAAAATGGAAGGCTTAAATTAGGCTAAGTATTGCTTAACTTTAAGAAATACTTAAGTAGCTTTATGAATAAGGGCCCTGAGTTTTGCGCGATAGTTTGCTGTACGTGACTGGAAATAACAAATCCCTTTATCGAAAAAAAAGTCTGGTGTAGCAACAACTCTTCCGTTTAGGTCAGGCCTTTGACGGACTGCAATTATATCACGACATTGCTTACTAGATCTTAAAAAGAAAACAACTTTGAAACAGTTTGCTCTTATACAGACAAATCCGAAAACTCGTAATTAAATATATATAGAACGGTTTAGATTGTGACAGTCTCTTGTCTCTTAAAATATACTAAGTATATTTAATCAACGTCCTCGCCTAAAATTTCCAAAATGAGCCTAGATTACCGCTCCGGCTTTCTTTATCTACAGTCTATGGCGGCCCTGGACACTGCCCCTCTTGGTATGTATTATTGTTTTAAACTTCAACTGACTACAGCAAACACGTTTCTAACTTTTTAATTTCGTCGGGTAAATATCCAGTAAAAACCCATAATAAAATTTGTGTGAAACGAATTAGTTTGTCTAAAACTCCATTAGCCTAACAGCCAGTTAGATGACGTTGAGTCACAAAGAAATGAACGTCCCGTCATAATAAATATTATTTTTTGCGCCACGTCATCTAACTGTTGAATTGTGTTAGTCGCCCCTTCAACCGCCCCATTTCGTGCAATCCTGTACGAAAACAGGTATCCGCTTTACTGGTTACGGTATTTTAGCTGAATCTAATTCATTCACAACTTGAACAATCTTATATACCTACCAGATCAGCGATATATGGCGAGACCATGCCCCCAACTCTTGCCACCATAGAACTGGCACCCATGGCCCCGTTCCGAATTTTCGTGGGAAATAACTCCGACGACCATATGTATATAACAGCAAATGCTGCCGAGGCTCCCATCTTTCCAATCATTGCCAAAAGAGTTGTCACCCACTGTGATTCTAGAAAGTCCAAGCATATTAATTCACTAATTTACTGAAGCTGACCGCGTGACCATTGATTTAATATGCTTCATTCAATTTGAACTATTTTATTAAGCGCTTAGTTCCGTTAAAAGAAGGCTTTTTGAACGAAATCGCCTGAATTACGGCAGAAACCCCAAACGAAATTTACAAGCAGCCTAAAAGTTTAATATAGTTACCATTGTAAATTGAAGGACAATAAATGCTAGATAGGCCTATGGGACATTTTCGTGTTTTCTATAAGTTTGATTCCAATTAAAATAGGAGCTAAAAAGCCTTTTTGAACGAAATCGCCTGAATTACGGCAGAAACCCCAAACGAAATAAACAAGCAGCGTAAAAGTACACGATAGTTAACGTTGTAAATTCAGCGACAAAACAGGTTACATGTGGGACTTTATAATCTTTTCTAGAAGTTTAATTACAATTAAAATAGGAGTTAATTGGATGTTATCAACAAGTGGCTCGTTCAGACACTCAATGAATGAGCTTCTGTTAAAAGAAGTTTTTTGTTAACGAAATCGCCTGAATTACGGCAGAACCCCAAACGAATAAACAAGCAGCCTAAAAGTTCACGATAGTTAACATTGTAAATTGAAGGACAAAAAATGCTAGATATGGGACATTATCGTGTTTTCTAGAAGTTTGATTCCAATTAAAATAGGAGCTAAAAAACGGTAGAAACTCGTAACGAAATAAACAAGCTTCCTAAAAGTTCACGATAAATTCAATGACAAACATGCTACATGTTGGACTTCATAGTGTTTTCTAGAAGTTTGATGCCAATGAAAGTTAAATGGGATGTGATAAACAAGTACCTCCTTCAGTCAATCAGTGAATGGTCTTAGAGTTCACTAACTGCAAATAGGAAATAATATATCTCCAGTTCTGATAAGTATACCTTGTGGTAAGTATATGACGGTAAATATAGTGCAGCAACACGCTACACCTCCAGCCAACATAGATCCACAATGAAGCCATTTTCTTCCTATACGATCTAATAACGGCAAACATAGGATGTATCCCAGGAATTCAACCACGCATGACAGGAAGAAGTTCAGGTAGATATTTCCATATAGGTAACCACTGTTTAGGGATAGTCCGTAATATGTCATGGTAACAACAACCCTAAAACAGATTCAAGAAACTTATACAATTGTTTAATATTATGACAGCCTCTAAGGAGCTGAACATAGTAATGTATAGTAACAAATCCGAAATAATATTAGTTATTGACGTTGTTCGAAGGCTGTGCGGACTTTTATGACCGTCCTGCAAACTCGTACGCCCTAAGCGGTTCAGAGCGTACGAGCTTGCAGGGCGGTTATAAAAGTCCGTACATCCTGAAAAGACGACTATAAGGAATTTATTATCCATCAAGCCTTAATACGCAGTGAACAATAGTAACAAAACTATTTGATTAAAGCAGAAACAACTTGCCCAAAGTTACCTCCCTTGAATAATATCCCTGTGACGAAAACACTGACAAACCACTGACATTTCACAAGAATAAATTTCCCTGTAAATCATGTCACTGTGATTTATTTTAGTTTTTATGTTTTCATTTATTATTAACACGTCTTGAAGAAAAGCGTAAATTAAAGTAACACCATGCTCAGTATATACACAAAGTAAAATTTAATTGATTAAATCAAATATTCTTGCTTTTATTTCAACCGTACAACGAATTCCAAGACGGTTTGTTAACATTAATTATATATATTTTAAACTTTTTCTTAAACTTTAAACACTTTTTTCTAATGTCAGATTTATTAAATTAAGAATGGAAAATTTGAAGTGGAGGCGGACATGTTTGATAATGTTTGTATTTTATTACCTGTGGTGTACGTTTTTTTTACCCCCCCCCCCCCCCCTCTGCAAATTGACTAATCAGTACACAAAGAATTGGGTTGACGGATAGTAAGATATTGTATTCATTTTGACTCAACGTTTCGATTTAGGAACGATCAAGATCACTGTGCACAAGGGATACCCCTATTTCCACTTTTCTGTTCGTGAATCTTTTGCCGAAACGGCTTAGAGATATTAAGGAAGCCAACCAAGTGTGTTCAGAAGCGTGACACACTTTATTATGTGCCTAATAAGAACAGGCGAAATTGTTTAAAAAAGAAAGACAACACCTTCCAAACGATTTTGGACCTGTCTAAGTTTAATAAATTTGTTGTTTACCGACACTTTAAAATGGATCCCATTGCCTTGGCTTTACATTTGATGTAAGTACGCTGTTATTTTGTTTCCATTGATTTGCGTCATGCTTACTATTCTGTTCCTATTTGTTATAGTGATCAAAATTACTTAAAATGCAAATGGCTAGGCGCCTGTTACGAATATGTGTGTTTGTACAATGGTCTTTCTTCCTCTCCGAGAGTGTTTACAAAAATTATGAAAGAATCATGTTCTGCCTTACGAAGCAACGGTATTATGTTGTTGGTCTACATGGACGACATTCAGAATTAGACTGTTCTACCAGTTGTATTGCTACACTCAATTTAATGAAAAATCTTGGTTTTATGATACATACCGGAAAATCGGTGTTGATTCCTAGCCAAAATTTTCAATATCTGGGTTTTATAATGGATTCAGTTCATATGACTGTTAGGTTGCCTCCCAATAAAGATTTAAAAGTCAAAGAGGCATGTATCAATCTATGTAGCACAGCAGCATCAGTCTCTATTCAGAGAGTTGCTGACATGTTAATTGCTGCCTGTCCAGGGATGGAAAATGGTTTATTGTAGTATCGCTTACTTGATATAGAGTGATCAGAAGCCCTTAAACTTTCTGAAGGTAATTTTAACAATAAGATGTGTTTGAGTGAGAAATTTGTATTAGATTTAAAATGGTGGTCTGTTTATATGCAGCAATTTCTCCAAAAGCTATTCAACATCATCCTTCAAATGTATCCCTGGCATCAGATGCCTCCACTACCGCTTAGGGAGGCACACGTGGGGCAATTTCTAATGGTGGTAATTGGTCAGATGTTGAATCTTTGTACCACATAAATTATTTCGATTTATTTGCAGCTTTTTTACATTGAAGACAGTTTGTAAAGATATGCATGATATCCATGTACGCATGTATTGATAACACCACACAGTGGCGGCGCCAGGATATTTCAGATGTGGTGGCTGAGGAGGGGCTGTGGAATAATGTGCAGAGGCTGGACAATTTAAAGTGAAACTGCAGCCGAGGCACTTGTGCCCGAGCGGGGGATGGTCCGGGAGGGGGGTTTCCCCCCCTGCCCCTGTTTGGAAAAAAATTACTTTGCCTGATGAAATGGTGTCAATTTAGAGCACTTGATACTCATACTTGTTATCCATATCTCTATGTATCACACTTGTAACTTTCATTTATTAATAATATTTTGAAAATACGAATTATTATACAAATTGAAAGTACATGTAATTTTATATTTCATGTAATTTACAAACTATGAAATCAAGACATGATGGTCATAAATGAAAGATACCAACATTGGAATTATCTTTATTTGCAAAGAAAATTTACTAACGCACTACTTTTTGGATGAATGAAGAAAGATTTTTTTATATAATAATTTTATTGCTTTGCAGTACCAATTCTTTGTAAAAATATTTACCACCACAAAGCTGTGACGTTCACAAAAAAGCAACAACATCATACACTGAATATGTAGGCTAACTGAGCTCTGGTGGAAATGAAGTACGGTACAGATCGATTATATTTTTTCAAATGTTGGTGTTTAGGTCCAGTTGACATTCACAAAAAGCTACTTTCTTCAGCTCAAAAACATTCGCAAAAGACACAGAAAAATACCCTGCGAAGAGTGGTCTACAGCATTTTATTGCTTTCAATATTTTTTTTTAGATTGCTCCCTCCAACCACCTGCCCATAACTGTTGTGAACACAATCACGTATTATGCACCTGCTATTGATAAAAGTTTTGATAGGTGTCTGGTTTAAGGCCTTTAAAATTTACACTTTTCTGCATATCCGGTAAATGGGGACGAAAACCTCTTATTTATATGAAAATAGATCGTCGATCGCTCATTCAAGCATGTACAGGTTTCAGATTGACCCAAACAAACTTTCATTGGTTTTTGCTACAATTTTCATTCAAGTATGTGCAATATCTAACAATCTTGTTTACTTATCTATCACCACCTTGGGGGTCATAAACATTGCGACTTAACAGAGTGGTCTACTTTCATCAATACTCTACGGTTACGTGTTAACCTGGTTTTCCTCGAATTGACCACAAATATGACTTGATGTTATATTGTGCATCGCTCCCACAATGTTTTGAAAATAAATACATATGTGTAATAAAACATTTTACCTTTTTTGCTGAACACAAAATAAGATGAAAACAAAAAACACTTTTCATGGTCAGTATTAGTTTTATTTCAGTAACCCTGGCAATATTTGGTGTAAATTTTGCACCAAGGCGCTGAGTGAAACATAAATACTGAAACACTCAGAAAAATAAAGACATCAAAATATAACAATGTCACAGAAAATATTGAATTAATCGAGACCAATGAAAAAAAAAAATAGTACAAGGAACAATTTGTTAGAGGATGTAAGCTATACAAATAACAGGAAATATACATCTCACAGACGAGGGAATCACATGATCGGAAACAACTGCAAAGACCAAATTGTTGAAGCAGCCCAAAACCTTGAGGTGTAAAGACAGACCAAATTTTCGTAATGTCTTGAGTAGTGAAGAGTGAAAACAGGCAATGAAATAGAATACACCATGTACACAAAGAATTTGACAATAACAGTATAACTGGACAAAAGCATATGACTCAGAAAGCACCAAAGCAGAATCCGTCCCAACTCATTTAGTTTTAATTAGTCTTGGACAGATTTAAAAATTTTATGCACCACTTAATTTTAATATTCACTATAAAGCATGCAAGTTTCTGTTACAGCATAGATTGTCATATCATGAGATGAGTGGACATTATCTGAACAGATATATTTTAACATCGATCAAAGTGGAAATTAACTGGACGATGTCTACACTGGTAATTATTACAAAAAGTTTGACTTACTACAAGCATATGGCGCATTTAGTTTTCTTACCATGTTAAGATGTCCTTCAAACACATGATCACTGCAAAAAGTTTTGCTTTTATAAAAAATATTTTAAAAAAAAAACAAACACTTTAAATATCAGGGTTCAATAATTGTGAATAAATTTACATAAGTTACAAAGAAATTTGCAATTAACCCAAAACTGGTTTCGTTTCATGAGAATACAAAAAAGTAAATGACTGAACACAGCTCAATGGCTTATAAATACAAACATCACGGTCTTTATAATATATGGGGATATGTTGTATTAAATACTGATTAATCATTTATGAGAAGTTTTTAATTACATTGTAAACAATAATAATCTGAGATATTGGATGTTTCAAACGGTCAACCCAGTGTTGGTCTTCTCAGTCACTTCTGTTCATTCAATTTCAAACAAAAAACAGCACTACACTCAATGCCTTCGAGATCTTTACCGTTTCATAGTAAATCATAGCTTTTTAGAAAATGTACTTTCTAAGTTAGAATATGACCCTCCCATAATCCTTGAAAACTCATGTTATTAGGCGTAAAAAAAAAACTGCAGTAAATTTATTGGTTAATAAATATAACAAATGATAAATCTATTTTTCCGTGATAATATCATGGTATTAACGACCAGCGTAGTTTCAACAAGAGCAAAACTTCTATAAAATAAGATAATAAAATGCCATTATAAATCTAAATAAGTTGGTCAGCATTAATGCCACCCATTTTCGGAAAAGTATCAAAAGTAAAAACTTAATCATTAAAATTACTTGACACTTCGAGGGGAAGATGTGCTGTGTATTTTTTTAATGGTCTATAAATCAGACAATACATTGGCCACACTTGTATGATCATATACAGCTCTGAATATTTATATAATATACTGACTACAGCCACAGTATATATATTTATGTATTTACAATTACTTCACAAATTGTTTATATTAAGACCATTGAGGACAAGATGACATGTATATAATAGACGGACCAAAAGGTCAATGTAGGTCAAATTATGAATAAGTCCCTTTAAATAATGCCAATCACAGAAAACAGAGAAGCCAATATTTTTTTACCAAATTCTGCAAACGTGTTAATTATGCAAATTGAGTCCCATATTTATGATACGAAATAGTATAAGTAAAGGGACATTATTAATGGAGTTACTTGTGGTAATAAAGATCAATATACAATTGAAAAGTTGTTTATCATTAAGTCAACTTCCAGGGTTTTAATATGTTTAATAACTACATTCTGTTGAAGCCTCCAAGCAGCACTATTTAAGCTAGCGAAATTTCTGTACACTATTTACAGATTGTTATTATTATTCATAAGTAAATGGGTCAGTTTCTACGTTATTATGGTAACCATGGTAACATGTTACAGCAATCTTGACCAATCAGAAGCAACAGGACATGAACCATTACTGTCAACATTTACAATTGGATATTAACAAAGAGATCGCTGGTTTTGTGAAATAGGCTAGAAAAATTTAAGAATAATAAGCTTGAACAGTACTTCAAATTCTCCAACACTGTCAGGAGATCATAGGAAACAGCAATCTTTCTCATGCTTTGTTTATAATCAAACTTGTGTCATTGTCTTGAACAAAACCCCACCAAGATACATGTATGTCCGTGATAGTATAATAAAACGGGACCACATTTGAAGGACATGGGCTGACATATTTTCCTCTTCTAAAACACACTACCTGTTCAACCTACTCTTGACAAAAGTACAGTGGATTTACTAAACCCTTCCAGCATATCAGCTATGGCTTAGAACTTGAAAACGGCATCTTTCCCAAGAAAGCCAGAAGTCTCCACAAAGTTCTGTGTTCAGGAGGCATCGAGTTTCACGCGGGTACTCACTCTGCCTAGGGAAGTCCCACTTATCAATACTTGTACCGCGGCTATCAGTATGTAAATGCTTTCTAGAGTGCCTGGCTACTTTTTAACTATTGGTCGTCCAATACACTTTTGAATAAATTAGTTTAGACTGGAGTGTCACTGCTTTTGATGTACACATGTTCCTTTATTTTCATCTTAAACTCCACATAGGAATCTCTTCAAATCCCACACACACATACTGATGTTAAACACAAGTTATGTCAGAGTCACCACTGTGGTTGGTCGTTTTGACCTGTAACCAAAGCTTGACCAGATCATCAGTCATTCCTAACTAAAACCCTACTTCATGTGAGCTGTACGCTTCTCAACATTACACTTGATGTCCATTTTTTTGTCTCCAGGTTATTGCACAATTGATGCGTTTCCCAAATCTGCCCTTTTGATCGACACGGCTCCATTCTCATTTTCATAAATACCAGCTGAAAAACTCAAACCTCATCAGCATTGTTAAAAAAGAAATCAGCCTGTTCAATAAGAAGGTGGATGACTTCAACACAAATACTGGAAACCTCGGTGATCATATCCAGGGTAGCAATGTCTAAGCGCACTAATGTGGGCCACCAACACACTCCCAGATTACGACAGTCCATGCTCGTCAAACTGGCATGCTGACTTACTCTGTAAAGAAAACATAGACAAGCATATTACTAAGTATAGCAATCAAAATCAGACGACATTTGACTTGTATTTCTGTCACACTCCAGCCCAATTCAGACAGGACTTAAAACAATGTTGTATTTCTTTAGACTAGTACTGATTGAAAAAATATTAGACATTGTCTCCACGTGATACATGAATGTAGAGTAACGTGGGAGTTCCCTGCATCAGCAGGTGCAAATTACTAAGAATAGCAGTCAAAATCAGAGGACGATTGACTTGTATTTCTGCCACACTCCAGCCCAATTAAGACAGGACTTGGCACAATGTTGCATTTCTTTAGACTGGTGCTGCTTGAAAAATATTAAACATTGCCTCCACGTGGTACAGTTTGTACATGAGCCTTAGAGTAACGCAGGAGTTCTCTGCATCAGTACATGTGACATCACTCCATGTGACATCAGTACATGTGACATCACTCCGTGTGACATCAGTACATGTGACATCACTCCGTGTGACATCAGTACATGCCATTGTGACATTACTCTTTGTACTTGTGACATCCTGTGAAGCAGTTAACCAGTGTGAAACCATACACATTAAGGCTGCGAAGCATCCAGTTTCTGTAGAAACCACCCAGCTATTGTTGGAGCCACATCATGTGATTCACTCATATACCTGACTCGATCCCATTAACAGTCAATTGGAGTAGGATTAGTGAGCGCACACGTTACCATGGCTATGGGCAGTGTGAATTGCACGCAAACTACAGGACGTCACGTGGGATTATCATCTCCCTGGCATGATGGTATGCCATGTCAGTGAAAGCTTTTATGGCACGGATAAGATAGGAGACAAACACAGGACATGAATGATTGTTCAGTGAGATTAAATACAGAATTCACAGGGCAACGAATCCACTGTTATTTAATATTTCACACAGTTAAACGGTGTATGACTTCACAAGTACTCCTTCACTAGTTCACCAATCAATGAACTTTATATTAAAACATTCTTTCAATTTGTGTAAAAAAACATCTTTTCTATACTGTAAAAATTGCTTTACAATTATTATTTACCAAATTCTTCACATTTTCAGAAGACTTAAAGCGAGTTTCATGTTACCCCGGGGCATAGGAAGCTCCAACCCAAACACCCACCTGTTTAGTTCTACATACTCAAGGCTATTTCACTTTATTTCAATATTGGTAGTTATTACATGGTTGCAAACAGAATGATCCACAAACCTGTTGAGATGAAGTACGAGATATTTAAGAACTTCATAATTTGGCTGCCTGATCTTCTTAAGTACTCGTCTTAAGGCCACCAGTTTGAGGCTCTTTATTGGAATTCCTACAATGAGAAACACACACAATTATCAGTAAGGAGGCCATTTCATTGTGTTCCAGTATTTGGTTCCAGAAACCAGATTGGCACCTAAGTATTATACAGTGAAATAATGCCAACAAACTAAGATAAATGACCTATTTCACAAAATCTAGTGAATAAGGAGAGGGTCCCCCAATACTAACAAATCTCTGGTCACAACATTGGCAGATGGGAACGAGAAGTTTCCCTGGTAACTAACAATACAAGCAGAGCAATGATAACAACCCATACCGTATTAACCAATAGATACATTTTCTATTGCTATTCATTCCTTTTACTTCAATCTGTAATTTGTATGGACCCAAGAGTCATGTCTGGCAAACACAGATTTCACATAGTTACAAAAAAGTAGTTTATCAAAGGTGTAACTGTTGTGCATGTCCATGACTGATAATGCAGTAGAAGAAACGGCAGTTTCAGCAGTATTTGACACTTTTGATTGGTTTGTTTGTTTGTTTGATTGGTGTTTAACGTCGTTCTCAAGGGTATTTCACTTATGACGACGGAGACAAAAATAAAACGTACAAACAGATCAGCTTCTGTTCCCTTTAGCTCTTAGAACACCAGGGCAACAGAAAGCTCCCCTTTTCTCGCCTCTTATGATCGACCGAGGAAGCCGAGGGAGTATTCTGCAAGACTGGCCAACTTGGTCCCCCACGGGGTCACTTTTGATTGGACAGTGTGAAAGCTAGAACATCGGATGTGTGGCCACCAAAGTAATCTATAGTTGCAGTCCACTGTTATGTTTTTTCTCAACAATATCGAAAGCATGCACATGTTAATTAATTGGTTATTTAAATAATACACTAGTAATTGTAAGGTATGCTAATAAACACAAGCACTAATTGATGTCATGGCCTCCACTCTGAGGTACGCATTTAAAACCAACAAATGAATTACAATCCATGTGTTGGAATCTAACAAACTATCCTACTGCTGTCCAATCAAAACTGAGGCAGTGAGGTCACAGGTCAGTAAGAACATGTGCGGGTCACTAAAAGATGGACAACAGGTGAAAGGCAAATCAACCATCCCCAGATTGTGTTAAATTTAAACATACCACTTCACAATACATACATGTTTGTATTTAGAACTACAATAGTTTTGCTATTGCAGGGAATACGCTCTGGATTGTAGCTGCATTTCTATTATTAAACATAATGCTATACATCAATACGTTCAATATATCTCTACAAAGGTAATCCCACTGATACAGAGATACTGATTAATAAAAACAAATCAATCATCTCAACAATCATCATCATTCAATATACTTATCTTGTAGAAAACTTATCAATGGTAGGCTATAGTCCTTACACATAATTCAAACTGTGTAGATAAGTTATCAATTTTATTGCAATCTTTATATTCATTTAGTTGCAAAAATTGATCATTTTTATCAAAATCACATTGGCTCTTGTTAATTGTGGACAAATTCAGCTGTTTGTGTTACTAATTACTAAAAAAAATTCATTGAAGACTTTAAAAGTGGTACTCAGGAAAGATGAAGTTGTTTACAATTTAACAGAGTTTTGCCACTTAACATCAAGACTTCAATAACTCACTCCAATTATGAACTTATACAGAAAATAAGCTCACAGCATTTTCGTAGGTGGATTGAACACCATACAAACATGTTCTGCTAAGGCATGTGTATCTCTGTGAGCTGAAGCCATGTTGGAACACAAGTGTAATCCCATCTCATCACTACAAAGTCACCCACACCAAAGTTTAAACTGCTTGTTTTGTTTGATTGGCGTTTTTCACTTATATGATGAAAATGGTTCGCTTGTTTGAATATGATGGAAAACCATGAGGAAACCTCGGAAAAACCACCTCCACTTTTGACAATAGAACTCCACTGATTAATTTGTCCCAGAGATATCATGTCTAAAAAGTTAGGAGAGACGAACGTAAGGACAGAGGGGAAAATGTAGGGGGGCAAAATATCTAAAGTCATACACCAAAATTTCTAAAACAAATAGCCACTGAAAAGTAATTGTTGTTAAACAAATGAGTAATTGGAGAAATAAAATGAAACTAAAAGAAGTAATTGTTATTAAATTAAAGAGAAACTGGAGTATTTAAACTGAAAATAACCGAACACAGAATTTTAAAAAGTGTATGTCACAAAGAAAAAGATTTTTCAAACAAACAATCCCTAGAAGTTTGTAGATGAAAGAGATCACACAGGCATCACAAAAGGTAACTATGGTGATGATATATAACAGGCCAATCATAAACAGTTATAAATGGTTGTCATGGTGATAATGAATTATAACTAATCAGAGATGACCGTGCTAATGTATGATGAGACCAGAACAACACGACATGACGAACATCACAATCATACCTGGTATTGAGTCACTCCATTCTGGGTCAGAGCAAAATATACAATCACATGTTTAATACACACTAATTGAAGATATAGTCTTTTCTTCAAATTACCTCTTGGCGTTTAAAAAGAAAAACTTTCATAAACTGTCTACATCACACATTATAATTCTATAAATAATCCCAATTTATTTAACTTATCTCAAAATAACTCAAAATAATGTACTTGTTTTTTCTCAAGAATTCAGAATTTAAAATTTGTTTTAAAAATTCCACTTTCAACTCGGTATGCAAAATTTAACTATACATGGAAAAAATTCAAATAAAGGGGCAGCAACTCCGCTGAACAGACCAGGACCCTTTATAGTTTCAAAGGTAAGCTGTCATAAAAGTTAAGATTCTCTTTCAGGGTTAGACTGAAATCATAACAGGATTTCTCTAGTGTTTTACAAGCTAAGTAACACCATAACATTTTTTCATGTCAATGTTACTGTTTTAAGGTATGAATAAACTTTAATGCTGCAGGAATTTAGGATCATCAGAATTTGTTGACAAAACCTTATTTTATTTAAGTAGCTTCTGTGTAAGCTGGTAAAAGGTCATAGTGTTTTATAACAATGGCAATGGTTTAAAAATAAACCAAAATATTCAGTAACCCTGCACCAATGTGTGTCCTTTATTGAAGTCAGAACGTCACTCTACTTTGCGAGCGTGGAATTTGGTTTATAGCTGTTAAAACAGATGTCAGGTTTCTCCTTGGCAAATGTGTATAGCAACAAAGCTCAACATGGCCAAAATGTGCAAAAAATAATGTTTCTCCATAGATGGCAGCATGAATATCGGTGACAAAATACTGCCTTTAAATAAAGAACCTCATCAGTGGGATTGGGTCAAAGGGCAACCTCAGTTGAATGTGGAAGAGAATGATAATTTAGGGTGTTTCCCATCAGGGGCTTAGCCAGAAATCAAAAGTATGATGTCCAAAATGGTCACTTTGCTTCATTTTTTAAGTAACTGGGTGTCCAACTTGAAAAGTTTCCCTATCTCCTGTATGTTAAAGTTTCTTAAAACAGGGTGTCCAAAATGAGCCAATTGTTCAATTCAGATTGTCCATTTGGACATGTATGTTGTGTGCTTGTGACTGAATACTTACGGGCTGCAGCAAACAATTCCTCATAGAGGTCTGAAGGGAAGAGAGGCTCGGTGAGTTCGCTGAAGAAACCTTTAAGGGCTGTAGCTACAGCATTTACCTGGATATCCAATGAATTGATCTCTACGCTTGTATCTGAAGAGAAAGAAACATATCCATTTTATTCATTCCTCCAACTTACATAAGAATTCCAACTTATTTTCATAAATTAAGTACGAATACGGATGACATAGCTAATCAAATTATTCTCGGCTTTTTAAAACTCATTTTTCAAATTTTTAATGAGAGAGAAATGGGCAAGACTCTGAACTCTTACGCAGATAACCATGCTTACCAATTCAATAAATATTATGCTTTTCAAAGAACACACCATTGCGTATTTAAATGTTTGTCTGTGGTTTAACATTGGACATAAGGATTGAAGATTAATTTACTTATAAGACAGCGAACTAGGCCAATGGGTGAAGCAAACCACTACTGGCGCATTTGGCAACAAACAATGACACAATACAGGACGTAACACAAAGATATCACAAACAAATCAGCTGTAGTTCGACACACACCAAAATCAATCCCAAGTGACATCTTGTCACATGAAACAATCATACTAAGTTTGATTTGAATTCCACAAGAAATTTTCAAATAAACATACAGAAAGAAAAGTTAGATGCCACCTGTTGTCTGACAGATGCCAAAATTAATCCCAAGCGACGTCTTGTCACATGGAACACACATACTAAATTTGATTTGAATTCAATAAGAGTTAATGTCTGGGTACCAAAAAGTTGACGAATGAACGGCTGGATAACCCCATAACATAATACGTCCCAACAAATGACGGGCGTATAAAAATTGAAGTCAGATTGAGATATGAGAGGACAAACCTTGATGAAAATTGGATAGAAGCAGATCAACTTGAGCTTTGTTCCCTGGTACTCTGTATAAACCTTCAGCCTGGAGACCTAGTAAAATAGAACAATAACCAGCACTCATATTAATGATGTTTTTCACAATTGTTTCCTCATTTACACACAAATATTCAAAACTGCTTTTTACTGGATGCGTTAAACTGTCAGAAAAACTTGCATCTACACGATTTGTTTGTTTGTTTGATTGGGGTTCAATGTTGTACTCTACTCTACGAAGTATTTTGTTATCTAGTTTCGTCTATATTAGTGCCCTCTTATAGTAAACACATTCTACCACACTAAAAGAGGCTGGTGGCCCTGGCTTACTGGTTAGCATGATTTTAATGAGGTTTTCCATCATATTTAAGCAAGAAACAGATGGGAATAGATGATCCGTCTGCATAAAAGTGAAAGAACCCTGGAGTACGACGTTAAACCCCAATCAAACAAACCACACTTACAAAACTATGTTCCTCCAGTTCTTAGACTATCACGTGTAATTATGTTTTCATTCAAATACAAATTGTTAGCATTCAGTGAATTCCACAACAACTCTCAGAATATATCCTATAAAAATCCTTCAAACAAGACTGCTATTCGGGTTTAACTGTTTGTATTCTTGATTGGGGTTTAATGTCGTACCCATGGGTATTTCACTTATATGATGACAGATTGTCCACTTCACACTGTTCCTTGCCTTATTACAGTGGAAAACCAAGAGGAAACCTTGTAAAAAATCCCGCGATTGCCAGAGCCACACCTTGTGACTCACTCATATACCCGAGGGTCGACAGACGGCCTTGATCCGGTGAACAGTGCATCGATTGTTTGTTTGATTGGTGTTTAACGTCGTACTCAAGAGTATTTTACTTATATGACGACGGAGACAAAAATAAAACGTACAAACAGATCAGCTTCCTGTTTCCCTTTAGCTCTGA
>JAVFBX010086053.1:0-16516 GCA_034783855.1 Mopalia kennerleyi | reverse complement strand
TTTCTCCAAGCAACGTCTATTGTTACAGAGTATATTATTAAGAAACATGGTGACTTACCAATGACTGATACCGTGCATGACTCTGATCCTTTTATTTTGTCTTGTGGAATTCCCAATTCAATATCAAACTTTGCATCTCTTTGTAAGTTAACAGCTGTGGAAGAACAAAAAGCTAACATGACTGAGTTGGGTCATTTCTTTTTTTAAGGCTAAATAAAAATGCAAGTTTTTTTACGTATACTAGTGTTGTCTAGACTGTTGTATCGTTGACTTCCGCTTATTGACGCTTATTGTTTCTCTTGTTGATGTATACAACCAGGGGTGCTACTGATTGGATATATCGTTAAACATGGCCGTGTAAATAAATTATAAATATGTTCACGCCACAGCGTGGCTTAAATACCCCTGAATGTGGCGTAAAGCACGAACCAATCAATACAATAATCGGAACAGGTAAAAGAGCGCACGGGACGGATGCACGAAGCGCTATTAAATTTACTCCGCTATTAGATGATGTCACCTCATGTAGAAGGTCTACCCACTATTAGCGATTTAATCTGGTGTTCGCTGTTAATCATCTTTCGAGCAGCTGGCACCAGATCAGTAGGTCACCCCACTATTAACTGCCCCATCACATAATTTATTGAGATAGAAGGTTGTTAAACTACAGGATAAATATTTGCAGTTATTCATCAATTGTTTTGGGACGGATTTGATTGAAATTTGAACAATGGCAGAGATAAACAGTGCATCAAGGAACCCAGAAGAAGCCACTAATAAAATGATACTGTTTCCTGCCATTGTACAAGCTGATTGATACAGTGTCCTACCACTGCACAAGCAGATTGATACAGTTTTCTGCCACCACACAAGCTGATTTATACGGTTTCCTGCTATTGTACAAGCTGATTTATACAGTTTCCTGCCACTGAACAAGCTGATGTATACAGTTTCCTGCCACTGCACAAGCTGACTTATACGGTTTCCTGCCACTGCACAAGCTGATTGATACAGTTTTCTGCCACTGGACAAGCTGATTGATACGGTTTCTTGCCATTGTACAAGCCGATTGATACAGTTTCCTGCCACTGTACAAGCTGATGGATACGGTTTCCTGCCATTACACAAGCTGATTGATACAGATTCCTGCAATTGAACAAGCTGATTGATACCAGATCTTAGTAGGTCTTCGTTTTTTTATTGCCAAATCTATTAAATCTGACGAAATTCTACTTCAGACGGCGTGCATTGATTGGTCCAATATGACCAGTCAGATTGTTGTCCTGGAAATCTTGCTAATTATAAACTACAAGTAAGCACAGGTGAGTTGATGTTGGCAACTATCACATGGTGCGGTCGCGTTACCTCTTTTCCCTCTCGACTGATCTTGACCTTTCAATTTGCCTTGTGGATCAAGTGCAAACGAGTGGCTTTTGGTTATCCTCTTCCCTTCAGGCTATCAATTAAAACAAATTTATAATTAGACACAACTATGCCTCAATTCTGCAACTGGGACAGGCTGAAGTAGTGTGTTGGTTTGTTTGGTTCGGTTTAACGTCGTACTAAAGGATATTTCACTTATATGAGGACGGATTGTCGATTTCACACTTTTCGTTGTTAAAATACGGCGGAAACCCAGAAGGAAAGCCACCCCGCGATTGCCGAAGCCACATCGTGTGGCTCACTTAGATACCTGGTGGTCGATTCGGTGAACGGGGCGTCAAGGTGACCGTAATTACTGGCTCAAAATATACTAAATATCTTTTATGTGTTGTAAAAATACACAGTTACAGTGGTAATAGTATATACTTTATCACAGGATATATGCAAGTCCTAACAAATTTCTTGCTGAAATAAAAGGAGAAAAACAGACGATAAATGTATATTTTCATATTCCGAGAGGACATGGAAATTAATACCCGTGTTTCTAAAATTTGACATCCAGGTAAGGGATTTGAGATTCTATTTACACCTTTAATGCAGTTTTTCTAGCAGTTTCAAGGATAAATGTGTAAATACATCAAAAAAGATACAAGAAGCGCGCAGTAAAACACAGAAATCTAGGTCAGCAAAAGTTTCCAGAGAAGTTAACAGATAACAGTGCCGGTTGAAATTAAAAATGAATTATACATAAATACGATAAACCAAACGTTTTGTTACTGATAACAATAGCTAACAATTAGTCCGGGCAAAAAACACAACATAATAAAGACATTCAAACACTTCCAATCATCTAGAACTGTGGACTGACGATAGTTGTACCCTTTTAGTACATGAGCACGAATGTTTTGTGAATATTGAATTGAATCGAAATGACAACAAACAGATGGAAAAAGAGAGAACTGTTAAATCCCTTGTGATTAATACGTCGATGATTCTAGGACACGAACACGTTGAGGTTTGGGTGTCAAAGGTTCTATTAGTTTATCTGATATGAATGGGGATCACAAAACTGAAAGTCAGATATGATTGTTTTTAGTTATGCAGACGAAATTGCCAAGCTGTAAAATAAAATTGTCCCGGTTAGTCGTAGTCTTTCATCTGTTAAATTGTACCAATCAACAGAAATTTGCCAAATAGAGAGTTGGACAGCTGTATACTATAACAAATATCCGAGGGCCGTATTGTACTCGAATTTACTGATATATTGGATATAAGCATTCATTAATTGAATATAAGACTAACCTGAGAGTTTGTTATCCGCAACGAAAAATGAAAAAAAAATCTGCATTGTCCAAGAATTCCTTAGATCTATTCAGTAAACCCATTTATTATGTACTGCTATTAACACGATTATATATATACCGATGTCAATGTCAAAACAAACCACTCTTTTTCATAGGTTTACAATCAATAATTAGATAATTAATGTGCATAAAATAAAAGAATAGCCATAAACATCGATAAAGTAAACTCAATTACTCATTGTTTCTAAATGTCTAAACATAATGGATATACTGTGATTAATGTGATCCAATGTATTATCCTAATGTAACCAATCTTACACAGTTAACTGGTTTATCGGTTTTTGTTTCTCGCTCCCACAAGACTTATATAGCGTATATATACTTTCTATTTAATTGGTTTATAATGTCAACTTAGTAATACTTGTTGTATAATAAAATATTTACTCTTCATTCTCTACCAAAAATCCTCATTTGCTATATATATAAATATATTATGGAAGAAGCGAACTATGCAAAGAAGTAGTATATACGTAAAGTAAATTGTCGTATCTGTATAACATTGGTATTGGTGTGGAGTATTTTCAAGTATTCCGGTGATCATATTCTATTTTGTATCGCTTTGAATATGTGTACTAACGATTCATTCAAAGTGGGTAATAACAAAGGCATAAGTTGGAGACAGTTGATATTCTTGATTGTTACAGGAGGTGACGTCAGGGAATAGAGACATTTGATGGGCCTAACTGAGTTGTGGGGTAGAGACAGTTGATGGTCGTAATGCTCGTAATGGAGTCCTGAGATGGAGACAGTTGATGGACCTAATTGAGTCATTACGTGGAGACAGTTGATGTTCCTAACAGAGTCATGAGGTAACGTGTTGACAGTTGATAGTCCTGATTGAAACATGAGGTGGAGGCAGTTGATAGTACGGATTAACACAAGATGTGACAGTTGATGTTCCTAATGGCATATCAGAAACAGTTGATAGTCTTAATTGATACACGACGTGGAGATCGTCCGTATTGAATCATTACGTGAAAACAATTGATTTTCTTATTATGTCACGAGGTGGCGAGAGTTGATAGTCCTAATTGATCCATGATATGGAGACAGTTGCTAATCTAAATTAGTAAATGAGCTGGCTTCATGGAATAGAGACATTTGGTAGTCCTATTTTATACATGAGGTGGAGACAATGGATAATCTGGATTAATCCATTATGTACAGTGATCAGGTGGAGGCATTCGATGTTCTTAATTCAATCATTACGTAGACAAACTTGTTGGTCCTGAAAATTGAGTCCTTATTGATTCCTTATGTGGCTACAGTTGGTGGTTCAAATTGGGACATGGGATGGAGTCATTACGTGGAGACATTTGATGATCTTAATTGAGTCCTGGGGTGGAGATGGTTGATGGTTTTAATTAAGTCTTTACGTGTAGACAATTCATAGTCGGAATTGAGTTATTTCGTGGAGACAGTTAATAATCCTAATTGAGATATTTTATGGAGAGAGTTGACAGCCCTTATTCAGTCATTTCGTGAAGACCTTTGATAGTCAAAATTGATACATTAGGTAGAGACAGTTGACAGTCCGAAATTAGTAATTTGATGAAGACAGTTAATAGTCCTTACTGAGTCATGATATGGGGACAGTAAATTGTCCTAATCAATACATGAGGTCAATTCATTAGATGGGGACAGTTGATAGTCATAACTGAGTCTTTTCTTGGAGATAGTTGCTTGTCCTGATTGAGTCAATTCGGTAGACAGTTGACATTCCGAATCGAGTTATTTTGTGGAGACAGTTGATAATCATAATGGAATCCTTACGGGGAGACAGATAATGGTCTTAATTGAGTCATTCTATGTAGACAGTAAATAGTCCTATTCACCACTTTGAGGCTGTTGGTAGTCATACTTGAGTCATTTACAGGTGACAATTGATGGTACTAATTGAGCTATTAAGTGTACATATTTGGTTGTCCTATAGAGTTATTATGTGGAGGCATGCAGATGATAGTCCTAATTGAGTCCTTTCTTGGAGACAGTTGACAGTCCTAATTGCATTATTCAGTGAAGACCGTTGATAATCATAATTGAACCATTAATTGGATATATTTGATTGAATTATTTCGAGGATACAGTTGACAGTCCTAAATGAGTAATTTTGTGGAGACCGTTGATAATCATAATTGAGTCATTATTTGGAGACATTTGATGGTCTTATTAAGTCATGTCGTGCATACAGTTGATGTTCCTAATTCAGTCGTAAGCTGTTAATCCGGACAGAGCCGTATAAATTAAGGTACACTTAAGGTGTTCATCTTGGTGCAAATATTAACATTTATTATATTTTACGTAATGTGTTTAGGAAAAGTAATTGTCTGCACGAGTATATTCAAATGCCTTGATTTTTAATTGAACTGGAATAATTGATCCCCCCATTAGTGCAGCGCAACATGCATTTGCCTTTGCAGTATCGCCGACAAAGTTGTGAAATTTGACACAAGACGCATTCACATGGAATTCAGTAAGCAATCGAGTCATGTAAACCTAATAGGAACCAATCTTACCACTACGTATAGTTGCTTTTCCACCCCATCACGTCCAAGCCCTGAAAACACTGAAACTCTAATCTTGTAGGTGCGAACTTCAAGGGGCACGATTGGGTATGATGTCGACACTGCGTCATTTGGTGGAATTTTAAAATATCTTGGACTTGTTTTCTTTCCGGGCATGGCTTCAGAACACATCCCAACAATACCATTCATAAAAAGAACAACCTTGAAATAGCAAGCATCGTACAATAAAAGACCCCAAGGCATACTTGATCCAAAGGTGATCCAATATTCAGCAAAACAGTCACAATAGTACAGTATATACAATGCAAAAAAATCTCCTTTCGTGAAAATTGGCAAGTTTTTTACTTCCAATACTAGGTACAATGGATAAAATGCGATCTCAAACATATTATATTTGAAAATAAATTATAAAATAAAATGCCTGAACCGTACGGACAAACTGTATACAGTGTATACATTCAATTAGAGAAATAAAAAGGGAAAATGTCAACATTTATATTACAAAATTACCAAAAAAACTTTTATCAGAACCAGGATTTCAGCATTATTTAAACATCAAACATTTTTGTTAGCACACAAACATGGACATCTGTATCAGTAATTGACTCATTGTAAAATTTATTGTATATTCGTCTGTTAGATTGCGGTTTAGAGAAAAAAATACTTATCTGACTACATATAATCCCCTTAATACTATGCTTGAATTAAGTGTATAAGAAAAGCAGGATGACATCTTATTGAACCTTTCTGCGATTCCCGGATTTGCTTCGTCGGAATTGGCTAGCTCAAACTTGTGAGCGTAACCAATTAGCCACAAACAAATTACAACCCGAAAACCAAAAAAAATGAAATAACTTACATTAACGCTGACAACGTGAAAGTTGTATATAGTAACTTTAACCTCCAGCTGCTCGCCTCTCACAGCCTTGAATGGTAGGTTCACGTCGATATAGAGTTCTTTAAAAACGGTCACATTCTTGGGCTGGGCAACACAGAATCCTGATGTTGGAGAGACACTTATCGCCTGTATCATCCACTTGGTTATGGAGCTTGGTACCGACATTGGAATTACAGACATGCCATTTGGCCTGATGCAGACAAATAAATAGAACATAAAAGGAAGCAATAGTTACATCAAGACAAACAAAAGGAAAACACCGACTAGTGTACAATGAACCCGTCACTGAACTTTAGGAATGAGCAATAGTTAGAAGGAAAATCATGCTAAATAAAGTCGAAATGCCAACATTTTCCATTTACTGCATTTATTTCTCTCCTGGGTACCAGCAATATAATAATGTAACATGGACTGAAATTCCCATATAAAAACAACACCGATTGAATGTTGATTTAACCTAAAATATCGAAAGTTTACTTGAACATAAGGGTTAATTTTATCTCAGACAAAATATATTGAGCACACAAGAAATCTGAACGGATCTATCAAGTAAACCTTTAATATTTAAGACGACTATTTCAAAAAACGATCTACATTGTCAAAAAGCCGCAATAACGAAGACGACTCTTCCAATTTCGAGTAACAAAGGCTGGGCCAGGAGATTTAACAAGTAAAGCAAAATATAAAAAAATAGTGTCTGGTAAAATCGAAGACATTGTTAAAATATAAGAACGATAAGACGAAACTTACCCTAAGACATAATTTTCCCAAAGGGTGGACTCCTTGAAGTTTGTTCTGGGTGTTAAATCGCCAAAATTTACCGGAATATTGAATTCTATATCTAATCCATCTGACCCATCTCCAGCACCTGATCTCCCATCTCCCGGGCCTGTGAACATACGTCGTGGGGTCATCAATGCCATATACGAACATGTACATGTAATCACTTATATCATAACCAATAACCGTCTTATAATCTTGTCTTTATAGTCGGTGATTGTAGCTACTTGTGAGCTTATGTTTTTGTTCTGTAAATCGACTTTAAATAAAGTTTCTTATCTTATCTTATCTTTCCTTACATCACGTAGTGGTTTTTGGAATCTAACTGGGAGCATTTAAATCCACGCTTAAGGTAACTAAGAAAGCTACCTCGTATATTTATTTCGTCTTGGGCTAATACTATTACAAACTATGAGTAGGTATCTGACAGTCGCCGAATATCCCTCGAATGTCAAATTTCCCACACAAATTTTCCCGCCCTTTGTCTTTCATCGAGACTAAGGTAAAACAAAAAGGTCATTTGTGTTTAGGTTAATGGTGTGTGTAGTTATGCACATTGTCTAGAGACTACGTGTTTGTCATTCTGAAAAAAGAAGCAAGCTTAAATGGACAGAGCGATAAGGTACGATATAATGCCGGTTGTGTGATTTTCATCTAATATTTTAAACATTTGGATTGCATCGTTATTAAGTCATTATTTACTTTTTCGAGGTAATATCCGATACTACAAAACAAAATTACTCCGAATAATTTGAAAAGGCTAATCTACTTCCGGCCAACGACAAACACGATACGCGGATAGCAAGCGTGGGAACAGTGCAGTATGTTAGTGAACGACTACCACACCCGAAGAACTCTAGATAACCTTAATCGGGGATGTTTTGGAGAATTATCGAAATCGACATTTGTATTTCTCAATATCGACAAGCACCGATTATCGTCGATATTGATAATTCAGTCATGTCAAAGTTAACATCTAAAGTTAATGATATTTAAAACAAAATTTATGCAACAAATAGTTTTCATTCATCAAAATCTAATTCAGCGAGAAAATTATCAAGTCATTGACAAGGTGTTTATGGGAGGCTCGGGAAGTTGGCAAGGGAGGTAATTTCATCCGTGCAAAGCGGTCCTTTGACGTCACAACATTCATGATAGTGGAGCTTTTACATGACGTCATGAACATTTTTGCATTGAGACGTCCATAAATCTCGACCGTTTTGACGTCAGAGGACCGCTTTGCACGAATAAAATTACCTCCCTTGCAACTCCCCGAGCCTCCATTGGGCATTATGGATTATCAAGACCTAGTTGAGGATCTTTAAATATATATTTGAGGTGTTGTTCCAATGATAAATAACCCGCGGCCGTGGTGTAGTGGTTGGTGAGTGCGCTTTCGATGTACTGTTCACCGGATCGAGTCCGTCTGTCGACCCTCAAATATATGAGTGAGTCACAAGATGTGGCTCCGGCAATCGCGGGGTGGTTTTTACGAGGTTTCCTCCCGGTTTTGCACCATAATAGGGCAAGAAGGAGTGTGAAGTGGACAATCCGTCGTCATATAAGTGAAATACCCTGGAGTACGACGTTAGACCCCAATCAAACAAACAAAGAAACAGACAACCAATGTTGAATAAAGAGATGAACAAAGCAGGGTGTTTCAATGTAATATCTAACCATTCAAAAGATATATTGACATTGGCTTAGAATATAGGGTTATGTTGTATATTCCATTCCATAGTCCATCTTTAAATGCCTTCTTGAGACACTTCAGGTTATGGCTGATTCTACATAGAAAGTTGATAATCTTGGACATTGTTCATCGTAGAGACTTCAAATTTGTTGTATTTTAAATAAGACCTTATGAACATCAAACTGTAAAATATTTTCTGAAAAATATTTTTTGGATGTTGTTATGATTGCATAAGGCTGGAGAGATAATAATGCACTCACAAATTCTCCTGAAGAAAATGTTGAGCACAATGAGGTATACTTTTTAAGGGTAAGGGCTCTGCTACCATATACACTAATTTATTTAGTATTATAGTAATTACAATCTGACAAACAAAGCACCAAAAAGGTGTTGGATTGTTTTCTGTTGACATCAATACTATTGACATTAAGTTTAATAGTCATTATTTGATCTTCGTCCAATTGACATATTTGCACTCCTGCGTATCCGAAGTTTCCCAACAACTACCTATATTCTGTGTCATAATTGGATAAGAAAGAGTGTTTACCTCAAAATCAACTCATGTGTCTAACAATACGTGGACTGTACTTGTAAAATGCCTTGATATCATGAAAATACTTGATACCTAACCAGCAAATTAAAGGGTTTGCTAGACTAGTGAGGGACAAAAATCCTTACTGAGATTGATAAGGAAAAAGCTTTCCTTAGCTTTAACACTATTTTATTGGTATTGCTTCGAAATGTTGTTCTTCATAAAATCTACATCAACTATCGCAGTATTGGGGTACTGTTTTCCGGGCCAATACCTTTTTTCCCATTCAATCGAATCCAATTTGTTCTGTTTTTTCTATGTACTTTGGGAAAGAAACCAATACATTTTGTTCTGCAGATGTGAAATTAATTTGGAATAGTTTTACAAATAATGATTGGACCTTGTAATTACAAATGCCAATGTAGTTGTTACACGGCTTAGTTAATCCATAAATACACACAATTATAATCTTGATATTAATTTTTCTCGCAATAATAAGATGACAAAAAACAGTTTCCTCAGATTTGAACTAGGGGCATATCCGGTCTAGTTAGCTCGGCGATATTTGTCTCTCACTTTGAATACATATCTAACTTACATTTTACCGGATTTGTTCTGCAAATTGCTTCCTCTCGGCAACATTTGTAAAACTGTTCCCTACATTTCGAAGAAGCGTTGATAAGGCCACTGGCCTCGTCAAAACACAAAGAACCATTAACAATTTTGGCTCCCGCGTTACAGCAGATTCGACCATGTCGTCCTTTCTTATTAGCAACTGAAAAAGAATGCATGGAATTAATACTCATTCGTCGCCATTTATTTACTTATATCTTTATATATAAATTTTATTTTCAAACAAAATAACAAATGTCTACCGACTGACAGCCGACTTACTTATAAACAAGATGAATTAACTTCATATTTGTTTAAGGAAATTAATTGTTTCATTTATTGAAAGAGTGATGAACTGACTGATATGAGAAGAAATTCCGAGTAACTGACATTTATTCTCTGGTTAGGTAAATAACATTCAGTTGATTGACCGATTGAAATAAACTAGGTGAATGTTTGATTATATATGTTTTGTTTTGTATTTACCAGAACAACGCACAATCATTAACTATATTTCTATATTAAAACAAACAACGCTATCAAACATATGCGCATCTAAACTATTCCATACGTTTACTAGTAATACATAGTACAGTTTTACCTGCTTCTCTGCGTTTTCTTTGTCTCACTTCATCTTTGCATTCTGCAGAGTCACGAACTTTACTGTTTACGTTTGATGTGGAAACGACACTTAGTCCACTATCCTATGATATAATTGATGGGAAAAATCATGTGTTTGTTTTTAGCGCAGATCATAGCGAACAATATTAAAAAACTTACATGTAGTCACTATTTATATTGTCTTTAACTTGAGCACGTACTCATTACTAACCCCAATGACTTAAGCAGAAATTAATACATATTCGGAGGTCATTTTTATTCAAATTGTATGAGGAATTAGTATTTGCAAACACACAAAGCCTTCCCCGGTGGCTTGCCATTCTGTCATCAATCGCTGCATGTAATTCAACTAGAATATTTGAGAATCAATAAACAACCGAATATGGTGTTTTTATGCTTCTTGTTTCTAGAACGTTGATATTCCTATTAGTTTGCTTTGGTTATTCAGTTAAATGAAGCTGGTTTTGTCAGCAGAGTGTATCTGTCGGTGGACGGGTACTCAGTAACCACAGTCGTGTATGTGGTAATCCACAGTACAAGAACGAAACGCCAAACCAATCTAGGTGTCTGGGGAATATTCCTTATAATAATTATAAGTCATATGCCTGTTCCAAAAAAGTCTTTACATAAAATCACTTACCATGAACACGTCAGCGCTATCACTCCCACCCCCTGGTCCACATCCTAGGTCAAATTTGTTCAGGGTTTGGAATAACTGAGAAAAGATATGTGCAGAAAAACATAATTGGTTGTTTTTAACATTAATATAAATATTATAACAAAGCGATTAAATTATATTCACAACGATCAACATTATAATAGAGTACAATTGCCAAATTGTACAAGATAATTAGAAATATTGAAAAATTTTGTCAATATAAATATCTGGAGAAAATCTTATCCAAACGGTCATAGGTCTAGTTATCTGCTATGTTTGGAAAATGTCGAAGTGTTTGTAGGCCTCAAGAAATACGCGGCAAGACATTGTGACCTGACGCGCCGTACAAATACACATGTCATTCTTGTGTAACGATGTGTTACAGTGATCAGCGCATGCACTGTGCATTATTTATACAACTTCTTTGTTTTCGCCATGCAACGACCTGTACTTGTCCTTCATCCCTGCCGTTCGTTGGTTCCAGTGTGACTTTGGTGCTGATTCACATTACCCGTTGGGCTGAGATGCTGTTGTAACAGTTGAGTAAGAACAAATTCATCAAAGAACAACACACTATAGCAGCATTCCCCTTTCTATCAGTTTTGACAAATTACACTATTTCGTTAGGCGGATTTTGGCAGTAAAAGAGATCCACTTTACTTTCCTTAGACAAACACACAAAAAAACAATATAAACGAATTGTTTCCACATTCTATATTGTAAATATCTAAAACTTGAAATAAATATAGCCATATCCACATCGGCATATGCACAACAAGTGTGTATCGATCCTGTTAAGTACCAGAAACATCTCTGACTATGTAAGCAGCGTTATAATACAGTCCTTCTGTCCTGGTTCAGTGAATAGCACAGGACACCATTCGCCCAGAACAAAAACAAGATTAGTTTAAAATGGATGACGTTTGTATTTCCACAATTCCTGATGCCAAAAAGTCTCCTGCCTTACCCAGATCAATATTGATGCAATTTCTTGTTTGAACTACATAGAAACAGTCAGAGTCACTGAGTGATGAGGTCATATTGCATATATGCATATAATTTGTCTGGTTGGTAGTTTTGGTGAAACCAAAACGTTGGGCTGATTGGCGTTTGTTGAACAGTGATACACAAATTATTCACAACTCTACAATAGGGTTATCGCCCTCTAATTGTTTTCGATATAAATTGCTTGCCTGACTATTCGCCACATTTAATTTGAATCGATAGAACTTTAGAATATGATTCTCAGCCCAGCTCTGTCAAAGTCTATAAATATTTCAGTGGAAATATATTATAGAGTTTTACTATATCCCATATAAGTATTGGCAGAAATATTTGACACAGATGCATGCAACGACTCGATATCCCATATCAACGTCACTTTGGTTTCAACGATTCGTGTTTCTTAGACTGAGCAGATCTCGAATTTCTCCAAAATTGAAAATATTACAAAGTGACCTGGTAATCATTAGTAATCAAGCGTAAGTCTTTATTGACAAATTCCAAGTTACAAGCATACACAGGTTGTTCCATTACATGCTTTTGTAAAATGTATGATATTCACAGAAGCCGAGTTGCGATTTTCAAACGCCATAGAATGTAGTATTTTTGTTATTTTGGGATATCACTTTCTTAGTTTGAACAGATCAAAGTTCAGAAACTTTTGTAGGTTGAAATCCATCCGGGGATCGACCCCCCAAGACCCTCAGAGTTAGGCACCGAATCGCCGGCAGTAAATGCCGACCACCTAGACCACACAGCCACTCGGCCTTCTAACCTGCAAAATTTTCTGAACCAGAATCTGTTCCAACTAAGAAAGAGTTACCCAAAATAACGAAAATACTGTTCATCTTCACTTTCTTAAAGACACAAACATTAGTCATAGAATGTATACTTTAGAAATCAGAAATTGTACCCAAGTTACCTCATTGATCTTGGCATTAGACAATTTGGCTTGACACCGATATACTTCTGGTTTTAACTACTAACATAATTACGTTAATTGTAGCTTCACGGAAAATTTTCTAGACATAGAGCCTACCTTCTCTCGAGTGAGCAAATGTCTGTCGTTGAGTAAAAATACAGCCGCATCAACCATCGACAACCCCACCAGTGTATCAGGGTCGCCTCTAAGAGTGATAGTTCCTGTTCCGTTTGGCTCCTATATAGTTTTGTCTGGTATAATTTCGACCTAAAACATATGGTTATCTGGTATGGTTACATTCTTGTTATTGCTCAAACATATTTGCGGCTAGTGACTGCTTGATCGACGACTGATATGGCTTGACGTGACCGACCGACCCATCGATCGATCGATCAATCAAACAACCAAGAACATCAAAAATGCCCCCCCCCCCCCATTACACACACACCTCCTTGACCCCTCCCAGTTGTTTTGATAAGTGAGATGAGAGTGAATTTGTTTTAAATCAAACTCCTGAACAAATCCACCTCGCATTGATTAATTGATTGACTAATTAATTGATTGACTGGTTAATTGCTTGACTGGTTAATTGCTTGACTGGTTAATTGCTTGACTAGTTAATTGATTGACTGGTTAATTGATTGACTGGTTAATAGCTTGACTGGTTAATTGATTGACTGGTTAATTGATTGACTGGTTAATTGATTGAATGGAAGACACTGGGCAGCAGGACAATGCACGAAGATAATGTCAACCTTATAACTAACGAGGGCACATTGATTCCATTCGTCAGTGTCACATATTCGGAAATTACTTTTTTGTTAGATCAGAAGATAATTAAACAGTGCAAAAAAAACCTGATAAGTTCTTTCATATTTGTGCAACTCCTGACATTGTCTTCACAAGAGGACATATTCATCAACGCTCTGCTGCTTCCGTTCATCGGTTTCAAAGATTAGAAGTAGTAATCCTTTGTTCGTGGAGATAATAAAAAACGATCTCTTTAACTAGATGGACAATTTTAAAAGCAAATCGATAATATTTTTTAGAAATGAAGCACACATACCCATGCCAAAATGATTCACATATATGTAATTAAAACGTATCATTTTTAATGATATTTTACTTTTGATACTTTCGAATTGGGAGAGACGGTGAAACAGAACAAACTATAGCATTATAGACTACTAATCCAAACAGCATGGTGAATTTCTAAAACGCATGGCACCATTTTTGACAGCTGTTATGTTTCATCTATTTACTCAAATTCACTAAATGTTATTTCCCTGACTTCATGGCACAGGTCATTCTGTTTTCTCATATAATAAGTACGATTAAACTAACTCAGCCTGTATCCCAAGTAAACCTGCGTATAAAACTTCAACAGAGTAATGGTAATACGAGGATGGCTTCATGGCACAGCTCATTCTGTTTTCTCATATAATAAGTACGATTAAACTAACTCAGGCTGTATCCCAAGTAAACCTGCGTATATAACTTCAACAGAGTAATGGTAATCAGAGGATCGCACACAATTTGATTCTTGGATGAAAATTCCCACTTGAGAGATGGAAAAATCATCCCTACCGAGCCGAAGACGAGGTTCGAATGGTTTTTCCTTCTCGACATATACTTTACGCCTGATTTTCTGTTGAGAAACTAAAAAAAAACACGCACACATGACATTTGTTTTTCAACTAACTGCGTAGTGATATAAACGCGTTGATCGGTTAACATGAGTCATGCTTAAATCATGTATAGTTCCATCCTAAATGTAGGCCTACTTCCATTGAACGTTTTAATACGCGATGGCAAAAATAAACTGTATGTACGACAGTAAATATCAATAACAACTTTGAAGGATTAAAAATATTGTCAATAAAAACTAGGAAACAGATAATTATTCAAACCAGGGGTTATCACCATGGTATCACACTCGAGCTGTTCTGCTTGAAAGTTAGGTCCGGCTCAAATTTTGACTGGTTGGTTTACCTCACGCGTTCATCACACACACGTATGTAGGATGAAATTTCACAAAATGTGTTGTCACACGGGTTTGACGGTATTATATGGGAATATATTTGACTATTAGTTTTCTGACAAAATTATATAACCAAGTGGATTTTTTCAATTTTGCAACATTTCGTTGTGAACATTTTTTTTTATAAAAAACGGGCCATGTCTGCTCGTGAAAATACCAAACTTTTAGACAAAATATCAGACCATACTCCTACAAAAACCAGTCAAGTAACATATTATATTAAAGTACCGTAACAAAAATACCAAGTTTTCTGACATGTTATAATGGAAGTCATTCTCTTCTCAATGTCAAACGAACATATATGTTGCACAACTTGTTCCAAGCTCTAGTATGATAGCACATATGCGCATAAGATGTATAAATATAGCTCTAATCACGTCAAACACAGAATAGGTTATTGCGGTTCTAGACACAAACAAAAAACAACGAGCATTCAGTCTAGTATAAGCGAAATCAGCATCTTCTTAAGCGGACCGAATCCCCAAAGGCATTTTTTGTACAACTCATCCTTTTAAAATTTATGAAATTGGCGTAGCTTTCATTTATACATTATTGGCTTTAATGCTGTTTTATGTGTTAAATACTACCTCGTTGGGACATTTATCTGTGACGTCAATCCACAGAGAATCAGCGACAATTTCCTGATTCCCGCCGGTCTCTAACATATAATAAACTACAACCCGAATAGATGGAACCATTTCGTGTTTTACTGGGAGAGCAACCGTGCTGAAAAGACCGCCTTCTTTATTTAGAACCTTGTAAAAGACAATTTTGCCACGTGACGTGACCTGAAAAAAAACCAAACAACAAAAATGACATTAGCCGGGAATCATTTAGTTCATATCGTTTTGAGTTAAACATTTGGGAAAACACTATAGATTAAATTTACACAAGCGTACATGGGTATGTCACACAAGTAACGGCTGACAATCTTTATCTGCTTGGCGAATGTAAACATAACTTTCTGGGTCGTCCGGCGGACTCGGACTTCGCAATAGATTTAAGGATACTCTAACCCCCTACAGAGTGTATGGCAGGCGAAGTGTTTCAATATTCTATATTTACTTTCTTTGTTTCAAATATAAATTTCTTGTCCATAATTTATAGTTTTCATTGCATATAGTTTTATTTATATTCTATGTTTAAACAATATGTGCAATATTTTTTATATATTTGTTGTAAAAGTTTTTAAATGTATGGGATGATTTGGATTTATATGCATGAATTTTTGTCTTCAAAACGAGCTTAAATATATTTATTGCAATAGTGAATTATGTGGGATAACGATAACGTTGCTTACTCACAGGCGCTGTGAAAAATGAGGGACACTGTTGAGCTGCCAAACATGTATAAAACTAATATTTCTCTCAGACAGTTTTCTTAATAGATCTCAATCTCGGGTTGTTTTGATTTGTATGCTATAATAGGTCTAATATGGTTAACTATGACTTGTCAGTCTTCATCTCATTTTTTGGTTATTGAATC